>JAQGAX010000227.1:0-19979 GCA_034698105.1 Plectus exinocaudatus | reverse complement strand
AGGTCCATGGGGAACCCAAAAAGTGTGTCCACTTTGGACAGCTTCTCCACTCAGCATACCCATTTTTGTCTTTTCCGAAATCGGAACTAGATATTCATGAAAACACTGAAAAGAATGTTGATAATGAAGTTTTCAAACTACAAAAAGAAAACTCGTGCGTTAGAGTGTACTAGCACACATAACCTATGAATTTCATCTAAATTGGTGCAAAACTAAAAAAGTTATTCAAAGTTCAAATTGGCGGAATATACTGGGACACCCTGTATATAATATTTACAGGTATTTGGTTGTTGCGCCGTCGTCCACTTGTCGCGAATCAGACATATAATGAAACAAGAGAGAAATGCAGAATTAGCTCAAAGGTTTGCTGAATCGGTGGGCAACCCACCGCCCTCTTATGATGAATCAGCGGCTATACATCTCAGGGTGAGCTTCGCTCTTCGAAGGAATGTACCATAGCAGTAGTACGGCATACCGTACTATTTTTCGTTGACTGCAAAAATTAACATATCCGCACAACAGATAAAACTTTTTCAAACTTTTCTTGAAGTCAATTACAGAGCGAATGCTGCAAAACTTTTGCTTCACGAAATCTGTAAATTTGGCCAGTGCACCGGTACTGGTAGCGATGCGATTTTCGTGGACCGATTAATAATCGGTATTCGATCTAGCTGCACAATATCATGTGAATCATCAGTAGCAAATGCGCACCATCGTACGCTTGTTGTTCGCTAATCGTTTTGCTTTTTGTGGGGTATAAAATTTTAAGCTATTTACCTGCTTTTCAGAGAAAGAAAAAGAGTCCCAATTGCTTCCTTACTGCACGAGCGTGTGCGACGTGTCTGATCCTTCCGTCTTATAGATACTTCGAATTCAACGCAGTCGAGCAAGCAGCATCATTAGCCGACCGGGGTTTTCAACTGAACTCTCGAAGACAATTGTCTCCGCTGAACTGACTTTACCTACTTCTGAAAGCACTCCTCTGTCTTCTCGTGCTGGACGCAGCGTGAGCGAGAATGATGGATCATTATCATTGGACAGTGCAGAAGGGTGCGACCAAGCGCCCTCAGTACCGTAACCCGCGCCGTCAAGGTCAATACAGCGACCGAATTTACTTGAATATCGTATTTACTCCAATTTAAGCACACGTGCCTGAAATTTTCGATCAAGTCGAGAACGGAAAAGCCGCGGAATATTTAAAACCCGTTTGAAAGTTTTTCTTTAATCGTTTTAGAAAAAATGCAAAGAGAAAGGGCAACAGATTTCCTTTTCCCTAAATGAACGTAATGCACATTAAAACTCGCAGGTCTGACTGCACATTCAGGACGCGGGAGGTGCTCATAAAAGAGACTGTGCTTAAATTAGAATAAAAATGTAATTAAAGAACAGAATAGTCGAGAAATGGCAGCCTTATCAGTCAATCATAAGTTGAGTATTAGTGAATTCTTGATCTTCTACTGTGAACACGGGTGATTGATTGTTTATTTGTTATTTGCCATTAATTTGCGTATATTCCGCATACCGTAATTTGCCGTCATTATCGTATACCGTAATTACCGTACACGTTTACTGCGCAACTAAGACGTTCATATCATCCTATTATAATTCAGAGTAAAACGATGAATGCAAAATAATTCCACAACAAGCGAATTCACCTCAAAATCATCCAAGTTTACAAACAAATACGCAAGATGAAAACCTATGATACTCATAAGTATGCACCATCGCTGTCATTACAACGATTTCTTTCACTCAACCCTGATCACTGACCATCATAACCATCATAATCTTAAAAAGTTGGACAAATATTCGACGAAAACTACAATCAACTGTCTTTTCACCAACTCCAAGTTTGCAAAACTTATGTTGTATCATCGGTTCAAATCGTTTATCAGACGGTTCTGCACTTCAAAGTTCATAAATCAAAAGAGGCTATACATAAATTACGTAATGCTTTAGGAGGGGAGTCGCGGTGGCCCTGTTGCCCGAGCGTTCCACTCTGACGTCACCGCTATGCTTAAGCACAGGAAAGGATGTCCTTTTGGCCACGTGCAACGTTATGAAGGCGCTAAATGAGG
Source organism: Plectus exinocaudatus (assembly GCA_034698105.1). NCBI lineage: Eukaryota > Metazoa > Nematoda > Chromadorea > Plectida > Plectidae > Plectus > Plectus exinocaudatus. The sequence continues at coordinate 17,901 of JAQGAX010000227.1, read as the reverse complement.
GGAGGGGGTTAAGTAAGGCCGAAAAAGTGTTACGCAATTTTGTACAGCCCCAAACAGAATATGTTTGCCAATTTAGCAGCTTTTTGCGAAGGATATTTTTCGACCACCTTCCTGCTCTGCTTCATCTGATGTTAGTAAAAGTGAAGAGGACGGTGAGCTTTGATCCTGGTTCGAGATCGGCGTTAATGCTAAAGATCCGGAGATCGCCGGCTCAGCAACGTCCATGTAGTTCATGACCGAAGTGTCATCGTTGTGATATTGTGAGCGACGCTAAAATCGAAGCCCGGCTGTTGCGCACGACTGGTTCATGGAATGGGCTATGGATTTCTGGATGAGCTAAGAATTCTGGATGTATCATGGATTCCGGATGAGCCATGGATTCAGGATGGGCCTGCCCTGGACACGTAAATCTATCGCCTCCCTCGCCCCCCTCGCCTAAAACTTCGCTAAAACTGAAATTCAAATTTTTCACCACAATTTCGCCTTGATTATACAAACTTTGACCCTGATTATCTAATTTTTTTCCCCTGAACCCCCAAACTTTCGACATCTGTTACACGCAAGCTTCTGTTCGAACCTCTTTGAGACTTTTTGGACGAGCGCCTGATAAAAGATTCGGCATGCTCTTCTTCTGTGGATACCGGTCCAATGGTACTTGCTCAATTAGAGCTCGTTGCAGACATGTTGCTGACACTGGAAAGGCTAGGCTTTCTGGAGGAGTGTTCGACTGCTCTCCCACTGTGCTGTTGCACCGTGTAGACAAGACTGTTGGTATCGGCGGAGCGATATGAGATGTTTTGTTTGGAGAATCACTCCGACTGCTTTCGTCACTGTCACTGGCCGACTCCAACTCTTCGAATTTCTTTTCCACCACAACTATTTTGAAGTTTCTTGTCTTGGGCGAAGAAGCACTTGTCTCAGTGGTGATTGCGACATCGGGCTGAAATTGCCGTATTTATTTTAATAATACGACCTTCACAAATCACTAATAGTACGACCCTCTCCAATTTGTGAGACCCCAGGCGCGAAGCTAGAACCGGTATACTGGTGGGCAAACACTAATACCTGGGACCAACTCGGAAATCAGGGGGCTGGCGTTATTGAAAGTCTAAAACACCGCGGGCACGCGCGGAAAACTGGAGGGGGGCTGACTGGAAAACTGGGCGGAAGATTTCCTCACATTACCCCCTAGCGAGGAATCGACAAATAGCGCGACGTTCACCCGTAGCGCCACCCTCCAGCACTTGATTGAAAAATAATGCGATCGGAAGTGCTATTAGAATAAAAGAGTATTGATTCATTTCATATCCTTGGATAGCTAGTAACAGTGGAAATGAAATGAACACAGCATTAAAATTCATACAGCCCGACCAGTCCAGTCATTAAGCATCATCATTTTGGAACTCAAACTAGGTGCAAAGTACACGGTATTCTCGATTATCCAGCTTCAAAGTCAAAAATTTCTCACCGTTTCATCGGAGCGCTCGACTGCGTCAGCAGAAGACGTTATTGGTGTTTCTTCATCCACCCAACTCGGAATCGTCGCCAAAGGAGGAGGCGGCGACGGCGCAACAGCCGTGCTCATATTCGTCCAGTAGTTTGAAGGCCGTCGTGAAAATGAAGCTGGCGTGATTGTGTCTTGGCCGGAAATTTTACTTCCGAAAGTCGGCTGCGAACTGGCAAGAGTCAGGGAAGATATATCGTAGGATAATTGGTGGAGCAGATCGAGCATTTCACGTTGGTTCCGCTGCATCGCGTCCATCTGCGCGTCTTTCTCGCGTATTTCGTTCCGTAGCGCCGTCTCTCGACTGATCATGTCGTTTACTTTCAGTGCGATGAATTCGGCTCTGAAGTGTTTAGCCCAGTGTTAATTATGATGTAACATATCTCTGAAGTGTAACATACCGTATTTATTCTTATAATACGACCCTCTAGAATAATACGACCCCCTAGAGAGGTATGACATATAGTGCGACCAGTCGTACTACTGGAATAAAAATGCTGATTGCTGGGGTTTCCCCTATACAGAAACTCCGGTACAGTGTTTATTAGTACCCGACATTGCCGTAAGTGTCAGTGTCATATTTAACACATTAAAAATAATTGCTCGAACAAACCAGGACGAGGAATGCCATTAAGGAACAACAAATAGAGACTTTGCAACGGCGGAACGGGAGCATATTCAAATACCTTCACTGCGCTTTTAAATATTGATTCGTTTCCTTTTACATATTTTTTCACAAATTATACTTCAATAAAAGAACATGTATGTTTCTGCAACTAATACGAAAAGTGATTACACCAAGTTTTACGCGATAATTTTCTAATTTAAATAAAAATTGCATCTCGTTCTATCACGTTAGTACTTGCGCGTCGCCGGCAAGCGCGCGTCGGGCGATCGGCCCTGCGCCCATCGAAATCGCTCGTTACCTAGCAACGCACTAACCCGTCGCCGTTGCGACGCGCGAGCGACATTACACTGACGTTTCTCTGACAACATCGGTTTTTACCCAAGTTATTGAGGTACTTTCAAGTTCTGCTCAGTCTTGCACTGTGGCAGAAGCCTCTAAATTTTGGAAAGTCCTGCATTGCAGGGCAATTTTACTCCTAACAGAACATAACGGCCGTATATACGCGTCATATCCCGCTCTGCAACTACTGTTATTGAGGTTTACCTTTCTGCTGTGCGGCGAATTTTTTGATCTGTAGATGTATTGACCACATTTTCCTTATTTCGCATCAATAAATCCACGCAATCTTCTTCAAATTCATAGAGCATCTTTTGCTCTTTTTCGTTGAGGAAGAGTTCTGAAAATGTTCACAGGTAAAGTAATCCGAAACTATCGTCAAAATGAACAAATACGAAAATTGAATGGCGTTGAAACTCTTCAGACGAGAGAAGGAAGTAATTGCCACGAATTTTTTATGTTCGAATTGAAAGTAACTCGATATGGGACTCTTTCGTGCGAGTTTAATCATGTTCCTGGTAAAGTAGCGTGCCCAGTCGTGCAATGTTCTCTCATAATACCTGATTAAAACTTACTGAGCGAGAAATCGAAAATCTTCTCCGATTGTCCATGGGCTGCAGTAGTCCGGTTTGAGCGATAACGAATTCGTATATACTTGATCAACATGTATAAATGGGATATTAATGTGATAGGCGGTGGCAGAAAAGACGTGCTTTCGTACTCCATAACCGAAGCGTAGCGATCAATCAACCATACTTGTTGAGATATTGCGTTCTTCGCTGAGAAAATATTGCTGAAAATGACCAAAGGACTGATGGGGTGTCACAGAAAAGAGCGCTGGTGCAGTAGAGGCGGCCAAGGTCCGGCGGCTTGGGGGAGACGATTATATGCCCAGACGTGGGCGATGGGGGATTGAGGGGATGTCCCCCTAAGAGGCTCCATCCCTGAGGGGGTCGCAGTTTAGGGGGATGATCCCCTCCCTAAATCTGGTCCATCAGCCCCCTTGCCCGATCCACCGTGCCCACCTCTGAATATCCCAAGCTCGTATTGAACATCTACATCTCAAACCGGATCCAGGAACAATGATAAGCATGCGGGGTGTAATCAATGCTATGCAGCCATCAAAATTTTACTGTTTGAACTGATTGTTTAACAAAAGGAACAAAAAGGACTTACTTGAAGATAGCAATGAGCAGGTTCAGGACAAGAACATAAGCAATTAAGAGATAGATTGCCATTAAAATTGTCGTGATCCAATTTCCTGGCACACAGTTTTGTTCCCCTGAAAGTGTACTAGTGAAAAAGTGTTAATGATGATAATTTGTTTGCCTAATATTCGACAAAAAATTTCTATTGATTTTCCATAAATCCTGAACGGTTTGTCGCACCCGAATTTTGGAATGATAAGAAGTGTACATCAAACAACACGCCATTTTATTGCGAAAATAACAAACATACCCAATTTGTCACAGCCATCGATATCGTCTATAAATAATTCCCCGTACAGCATGAGATACGGTATGAAAAATATGTTGTTGACGAGGGTCCAACTGAACTGTTCGTGCGGGTGTTGAATCGTCTGTTTTACCGTCCCAAATACCATTATTCCAACCATCAGTAATACCACAATGGTCATTGTACTTTGTAGCTGAAGGTGATGAGAAAATTATTTGGCAAACAAACTTGGTGTAAAGTGGACAGGCAATGACTGTCAATGAAAAATCAAAGTGGGCTGGGCTTCCTCGTCCCTTTCAGTGCGTCAAACGACATACAGTAGAACCCGAATATAAGTGACCCAGATATAAGAGAAACCCGGATATAAGGGACTCGTTTAAATTTCCGTGCTCAATGCCAACACGCTATAGATCCCGAATATAAGAGAAACCCTGATATAAGAGATATTTTTCGATTTCCCCTGCGTTCTCTTATATCCGGGTTTCACTGTAAATGAAACAAATTCTGGGGATTGCGAAGCATTTTTGTTACGTCGTGGCGACATTTTTTGCGATTTACATTTGATAGAATAGGGGCTTGGACAGTTTTGGGTGTTGCGCAAACGCCCCCCCCCAGAAGGCTGGCGCAGCAATACCCTAACAACTTTGCTTACCATGAGCGCAGCTATGTAAATATTGGGACCAAACGCCTTGTGGACGTTGAGGTATTCGAGTGTTTTCAGCTGCCAAACAATAATGGACAGAATAAGTATGACACGTCCACTCGAGTGCCGATATTCAGGGACTAATCGGCACAGGAAGCCGATGGCGAACAAAACCACCGCGAGAGTTGTGAGGATATTTGCAGTTCGGCCGAAGAACGCTTTCAGCTGCTGGGAAAAGACTCGAGGCTCTGACATGATCAGCTGGAAAAGAATGTTTTAGGTTTAAAACATAGGTTATCTGGGGGATTCTAGAGTTGGCTGGCTCCCTAAATCCGAGAAGAAAACCCTGAAATCCCTGAAAATTCCGGCAAAGCTTTTCTTACAAAAAGATTGCTGAAAGGGAGCAAATTCTGTGCGTCTACTGTCTTTTGGTTGCACGATAGATACTGTAGAGAAAATTTAGACATGATATCATATCAACATCTTTATGTTTTTCATAGAAAAAGAGAGGCTCTCTCATTGGAAAAATTTCGGTAAGATACAATTAGTCGGATGGAGACTCTTTAGGGGCCTGATTTTTAGCTCTCCTATTCGTCCGCCCTTGAAGTAATGTTTAAAGAGTTTCATCAATTTAATTGCGGTCCAGTACTGGCAGTTACTGGCAGCTTGCTTACCATTCTGCAGCGTTCGAGCGCAAATGCAATAACATAGACTACCAGCAGCCATTCGATCTTGGTCGGACTGACTGGCAAATCGATAAGCAGTACGTAGGTGAATGTGCAGATGAACAAAATATAGCTCAAGGTCCACGACCAGTACGCCGTGATTGGCGCCATGTAGAATTCATACAGTTTTCGTTTCCAGTGCAGCGATCGACGAGTTCGCTGCAACAGCCAGAGGTAGGCGCGGGGGTGCATTGGGGCATACCTGTAACCAGAGGGGTCCAGGCGGGTCACCCCCTCCAGCCGGGGGTCGGACCCCCCTGGCTCCCCCCCCCCCGAGAAGGTATGCATTGGGGTATATAGTACACCCTAATGCCCTAGTATGTTCATTTCCCAGCCATTTGTTTTGACGTGTCTACTTCTGGTAACACCGAACATTCCTACTAACGTTCGAAAATTTCCGTTGTGGAATTCCACCCCTTTGTTTGGACCCTTCTACCCCTCGATGATTGGACTTGTCCAACCAGCTTGGGATGGGATGTACATAGAGGTGTAACGATTCCGATTCCGGAATCGTTAAACCCGGGTAATTAGGCTCCACCCGATTCCGATTCCGATTCCAGAATCGCTATTTTGGGAATCGGAATCGACGGAATCGTTATTTCGGGAATCGTTACACCGCTAGATGTACAACAGGCGCGTAACCAGAAATCGGAAACCGGAGGGCAAAACCGATATCCAGGGGGGAGGCAATTCGACACTTATGAAAGGTGGGACCCTTATCATATTTTTCATACCTCCGAAAACCGGGGGGGGGCAAATCCAAAACCTGGGGGCAATGCCCCCGCGCCCCCCTCAGCTTGTGTAAAATTTTCACTTTTTCACGAAATTATGCGATTTTCGCCACAGAACCTTTACCGGCATCAAAACGCTGCTTCTTTTCCGTCGAGCGATTGTCGATTGACTGTCCGACGTCTTCAAGTCTGGTTCAGCGAGAGGCGTTCCTCCCAGACTGTAGTGCTCTCCTTCGTCGGTACTGATAACGAATCGAGGAACTTCAACTTTCTTCATTTGTATCTAGAAACGTCAAGTTAAAGACTGTTCAGGAGTTCGCTGGGTGTATGAGACTCCAACCCCCCACGCGAACTTTCACAGGTGTAACGGGTGTCCGAGGTTAGGGGGATCTCAACCTTCTCGGAGTAAGGGGGTTGGTTAGGGGTCCAACCCCCTAGACCCCCGGTTACACTTATGCGCACTCCTGCTCCTGCCGTTGTTTCTCCGAGTCCCTTCCAAAGAGGCATTTCATCTCATCCCTTCCTTTTCAGGTATTACATAGTTGGCAGCATAACTCTACTGTACCAAGCTAGGTAATGGAGTTAAAAAATTAATTACTTTATTTCATAAGTAGTTATAATTTTTGAAAATGCCTGACGCAATTGACGTACCCGAATTTTATTTTACAAAACCTGGGTTATACCTGAGAATTGAGCTACGTTAATTTTGAGAAAAAGAGACAATAGAAATCGATAAAATTACCTGTTTTAGTTTCTTACAAACGCAATTATAACTAATGTGTTTCCCACGTGTAAAACCCTTCAAGCCTAGTGCGTTCGTTAGATGCAATCGCCTCACCTTCGTAGACGCAACTGTCTGCTTTCTTTCTTTCAATTCTTCGTCATCCTCTGCGAAGACTTCGTTGTCAGCGCCGTACAAGCCCAGTTCGCTGTCCCTAGATACGTCGTCATCTCTAACGTCGGCGGCGTGTTCGGAGGCGGTCTGCGGCTGCAGCTTCAGCTCCTCGTGCGATTTGAACTCGAGGAACAGGATGGAGAGCGGGCAGAGCAGCCCAGCCAACACCTTCAGGTTCGGCTGGCTGAAAAATAATAATGCGAAATAGTAATAAAATCCCTTTGCTGCAATCGCGCTATGTAGCCGCGCTCTTTCTGAGCTGAGAGAAATCACGCTCCTTGACAGCCGATAATAAGTTTGAATCGAACAGTACCTCCTCATTCGTAGTCCGCCATTCCACAAGTCGCAGATCAGAGTCTGACAGCAGGGATGAGCGACGAAGGGTTTGTTGCTGGCGATGACCGCTAATGACAAGCATGTCTGTCCGCCCCAATTCTTCAGCTCGTAAGTGAGCAGCTGTAGGGCTGCGCCTTCGTCTTGCTGATGGCATTGGTCCAACAGCTCCACGGACAACTTGCCGAATTCTCTGAATGAGACACATGAATTGTGCTGTGAGCCGAAACGAGAAATGACATTTATTGCATTATTAAATTTGCAAAATTTAAAGATAGTTGGGCACTTTTTTTCAATCAAAGCACGCTTACGCTGAGTATTTATTGAACTCGTTGTGTAGATCGAGTTCCAAGTAATCATTAGACGCCTCCTCCGACAGGCTTTGGTACAGCATGCATGCCATGAGCGCCTGAAAATACAGCGCATAGGGCACTGTGTAATGCTGCCTCAAATCAGTGAATAAATGATAGCAAGTAACGAAGTAAGGTCAAGTCTCACTTGGGATCCGGAATCTGCGAGGGTATACAAAAATTGGATTTTGGCTACTTTTCTTAAACAAAAATCGGCTTCGCCGTTTAGGGGATGGGCCCCATCCAGTCACCTGGTACAGCCCACCTATGGCCCCTTGTACCGTACCCTGCCTACGTGCCTCTGGTTAAGCAATCCCCTAATTCAGGTTAACTCAAACTTTGGCCATGGCTTCTTCGCCGTGCTGCCACATACACATCGCCATTTCGTAGCGCTTCGTCAATACTGCCCAGATGAGAAGGTCGTTGAAGGGAAACTCAAAGTCCGATTCATTCGTCGGCGATTCATCCGCTGAAATGCATGCAATGGAATAAGACAAGAGGTACGGTTTTGGGCTTGCCCTGGGGCCTATTTCACTAAAGGGCAGCAGCATGATTCGTGCTCAGTTTGTCTCGTCTCTTATCTCAACTTTATCTTGTGGAATTATTTGTGGAATACTTGTGGATGAGACGCAACCAGCTGACCATACATCTCAGTGGCTGCCCTTTAGTGAACTGACCCTTGGAGAGGAAGACAGACCTGTCCTACCGATATCGGTACGCAACATACCTGTAACCGGGGGGGGGGGTCCAGGGGGGTCATCCCCCCAGCCAGGGGTCGGTCCCCCCCCCCGACCTCGGACCTCGGTTACAGGTATGGTACGCAAGTATCGCAAAATTCAATCCATGCATAGTGCAAAAAGTGACCGCGTTCACTTCGTTCAGATGTATAAATGCGCCTTTATCCGGTCAGTATTTGTGCGTCGGGCGCCGGCCACTGCGCCCGTCGATGCGTTCGTTACGAATCATATCACTAACCCGTCGCCATTGCGTTTTGCGCTTGGCATTACTCTGGCCTTTCTCTTCTACAGGCGGTTTTTACCCAAGTTATTGAGGTACTATAAAGTTCTGCTCAGTCCTGCTTGCACTGTGGCAGAAGCCTCGAAATTTTGGAAAGTCCTGCAATGCAGGGCAAAAATTAGACGATTTGTACCAGTAATGTTCAGCGACACTTATTCAACTTCACTCAACACCGCTATAAACTTTAAAATAATCAGTAACACTAATTTTCATACTCTCATCGCCGTTTTCTGCGTCGATTGCATCGCGGATGTAGGAATAGGAAAGTGCAGACGTCCGACTCTGTAAAAGAAAGAGGTGACAAATGCAACTGGGGAAGCATAGCTGCTTCATTTGCCGTTGACAAAGCGTTTTTAACTTCAAAAATAGAAACTTTCATCGCACTACGTTTTGCAGAGACTTGCAACTAGCGTACCTCGCTTCTCGCCGTTGATCTCCAGTTCATGTGATTGCGAAGCGCGCGGCTTCTCGTCCAACTCGTTTCATTGTTCTCAGCAGCGGAATCGAAATCGCCCACAGACGATCCTCGTACGTGAGCAAGCAATCGCGGCCTCAGCTGCAAGTACAATCTAATGGTGGACAGGTTGTGTTTATAGAACGGAACGTCCCAATCCCAATTCCCAATCACAGAACGTCTCCCTTTCACCTATAGCTCCATCTCACCTTGCGCATATCTTTATGCGCGGCGTATTTCGCTCGGAAATCACGAGTCGTGTACGCAGACTGTCCGGCGGAACCGGTAAGCTTTTCGATCGCAACTCCAATATCTGGCAACGTGTAGCGATATCCTTCCGCGACTTTGACAACGCGACGGACGATATAATAGAGCGTGTTTGGAGGACCGCGATCCTGAAAAAGATAAGAAAATCGTGACTGAATCAGGCAAATTGCTCGAAAAGTCGATAGCACATCATTATTACATATTTTTGCACCCCGAAACCAAGAATCTATTACATTTTGGGTGAGAAATTGGATTTTTGCAACGAAAAGTGAGGCTGATCTTTGCACACTATGGTGCTACCGTATGCTGTTCCTAACCAAGAAAATTCGACTATAGTTATTGCCAACACCAGGCAGCTGCACCAAAACCATTTCAAATTTCGTATGACAATCCATAAGTTAATTGTACGTAGCCGAAATAGCTCAGTTGGGAGAGCGTTAGACTGAAGATCTAAAGGTCGCCGGTTCAATCCCGGCTTTCGGCATGTTTCTTTTGTGCTTCCCACAATGATTTTATTAATTCGTCATCAATCCAACTTAATGAAGGGTTTATGATCTGCTAGTGATAGAGTTTCATTTTTTGCGCAACCAGAGCATGACTCGTTGTTGTTCTCTCCTCTGCATCATAGCAAGCTACGAGAGGTAAGTTCAAAAGCTTTTTGGCCCCCTCCGATTTGCAGAGCATCGACATGTTATATTAAAACGATGCTGATAATGCTACGCCCGCATTTGATATGGTTTCGGTGCAACTGCCATTAATAATACAGTGTTATCGAAAAAGTTGTTTAAAACAGTAGCCCTACCGTATTGTATAGTTCTTCGAGTCGGTCGAACGTAAGAAATTTGTGCATGGACACTCCATTCTTGAGTAACAATCGAACGAAGTCCACTCGGTCGTTAATCAGGGCATCCATCATGGCCGAATGGAGACTGCCGATCGGCCACTCCTGTCCCAACACGAATACGTCCGATTGGGCGATGTCGACACGGTTCCAGGCGAGAGATAGAGCGAGCTGGTCAGGTCCGGACAAGTTCTGCCCTTTGAGGAGTGCCGTCAGAATCGCATGATCTACGTCCTGCTGAGGATGATCTTCGCCGAGACGAAAGACAGTAACCTGTGAATGAGTTGCATTCAGTATTGCATTTGCTCTAAGTTATTGATTTTCTTATTTTGTCAAAAATTGAGTAAATGTACTACAGGGTCTTGCATCGTAATTCGTCATTTTTGCACTCAATTTCGTCAATTTTGCATTCATTTTCGTCCACATTTCCAACGAAGTTTATTGAAAGGTTAATTAAACTAGCTCATACGCATTTGATTCAGATGCGGTTTTCGGCATTTAAAAGAGGACTGCATGAGGTTTTGTTTTCAGTCAATCTTGTGCAAACTAGACGAATATTCGTGATTTGGAAGTTGTTTGAAAAAGCTTCGTTGGAAATGTTGAAGAAATTGAATGCAAAAATGACGAAAATTAATGCAACAATGACGAATTACGATGCAAGACCCTGTAAGTTACTAAGCAACTATATAGGTTGCTAAGTTAGTTCTTTCAATAGTCGAAATAGCTGCTTACGTCGTAGCTTATTTGGGATTCTGAGCTTCCCAAACATTCTCAGATGATCCTGTAGTCATACCCGTTCTGCTTAGTTATTATCGACAGCGGGAGGCTGCACCGAAACCATTTCAAATCACATAAGACTACCCAAATGTTAACTAAATGTAGCCGAAATAGCTCAGTTGGGAGAGCGTTAGACTGAAGATCTAAAGGTCGCCGGTTCAATCCCGGCTTTCGGCATGTTTCTTTTCCTTTTCCGATAGAGAATATTGTCATCTGTAACCACCCTAGACATGGAGGCTCTCTTCCGACCACTTAAGTTACCTAAATATTGCAATACATAAATTTTGCGCTGTCCACCCCTTTGCTCCTAGGCAACTTTTGGACACTCTATTTCAAAATGTTCCAGTGCGTCGTCCGCCAATAGTGCTAATGTTAGGAATGTTACGAGAGTTGAACTTTTGAACCTAAGTTAAGGGAGCTAAAGGTATCTTAACAGGTTTGTGGTTGATACGAAGTGAGCCTTATTTGTACCAGTGACTTAAAAAGTTATGAAGTTGCAAGAGGGACAAAAACGAAACATCCTGTATTTAAGAACTCTAATGGCAATGCCGAGCGTTTCTATGATCAGCGGTGTTAAGAAATTCTTTGTCGAAAGAGCAAAAGAGCCATGCCGAAAACCGGGATTGAACCGGTGACCTTTAGATCTTCAGTCTAACGCTCTCCCAACTGAGCTATTTCGGCTACGTACATCCGTGTGCGAGAGTGCCGATTAGTCCTCTGTGGGAATAGGTTGTCTTTCTTCTTCAGTCGCAAAAATTTCCATGAGCAGAAATGTATTTCGATAAAAATAGACCGGCTTTGCTGCCATTTTAGGTACCATATTGTACGAAGACCGAACCATTTCCTTACCAAATTATGCATTTGCACGCACAGCATCAATTCTCTCATAGCTTTATCAGCCTTCGCCTTATTGTACTTGAAAGCTTTCTGAACGAGAGACAACAGCTGAGGTTTGATATTCTCTGGCAGTTTCCTGAAAAAGGGTAAATAGGTCTTGCGTGCTTTAATTAATCGGAAGCAACGGTATTGACAGCCAGTAATGGTCAATGAGTTCATTGCGGTCTCAACAGTAAAAATGAATTCGGTTTTCGGTCACAGTCGTAAAAGATTAAACGATCGTACCCATCGTCGTGGACAAATCGATGAGCGAAAGCGATCAGATCAGCGGCTCGACCGCTGCCGTCGCAGACGACCACTGGTATTGGTGGGATACTGCAAAACAAAAGTTAGTCTAAAGTAAAGCTACAGATGGGGTAGTACCATAATTTTAGAATCAGTACCAGCACAAAAATAATTCTCGCACTAGTAACTAGTGCAAGTACCAGTACATCATCAGTTTCCTAGTCAGTACCAGTACTATATCAGTGTTAGTATCAGTACCAAATACACTAGAACTGCCAGTAATTAATTATCAGTATCTAACCAGTACACGAAGACCCCGTCAGTACCAGTACCAGTACTCAGTGGACTGACTTTTCGGTACCAGTTATAGATGGGGTCAGTACTACTGGTACTGGTACTGAAAAGTCAGTCCACTGATAAATTTTGCAACCAGTCCACTGATACTGGTACTGGTACTGATTCCATTTCAAGTACTGGTAAAATACTGATACTAGGGTGCTCGTACTGATTAAAAATCAGTACCAGTACAAGAGCGCTGCTAACAGTAATTTTCTGGTAATAACACAACACCCGCTTTAAAATTTATTAGCGTCAGAGTCCAAAAAGTCTAACTTTTCTTGCGCCGCTGGAAAAAAGTCTAAATTTTGCATGTGGCGCTCTTAAAAACTGAAAAATTTTGCCTGCGGTGCTCAAAATGACGCTTTTCGAGTGATTTCGCATACAAGACTTGGTACTGGTACTGATACTGAATACTGGCAGTACTTTGGTTCACGATACTGGTACTGATACTGGTACTAATAACGCAGAATTTAAGAAGTACTGGTACTGGTACTGACTCGAAATTTATGGTACTACCCCATCTATAGTACCAGTACGAGTAGTACTGACCCCATCTATAAAAAAATTCAGGTAAATGAGAAACTATCTGACTTTGTGACGTAGTCCAGCACAGATCGAATCGCACAAGTGCCCCCTTCGACTATAATGCCGACCACGGGTACTTTTCTGGTGCTGCCTTCGATTAGTTGTTTCTGGGCAATGTACTCCTCCAACCGCTGGCGAAGCACAATTTCTGCACCATACCTGCAATGTAAAAGGCAAGGAGTGATTGTTTTCCAACAGTGTTCATTAAGACGAAAAAATTAATTATGGCTCTGATTCTCATTTTTAGTAACCCAAAAAATAAATGTGACAACGGCTATGACTTTGAGGATCGCCAAAAATTAATTGTAACTTTTCTTTATAGTTCGTCGTTAGACCTTATTGTTTTTCTCGCCCTTTTTGGGTTGCCAACCCCCCCACACAGGTACAAACGGTTTCCACCTCAGAATGGATTGAAAATTTGGAAAGCTACAGTACCTGCCGACGGTGCCGTTATCAACGAAGACGTAATAGGAGTGGCGATCGTTGAGTACGACCAGCGGCCCTTTGGGCGAGAAAGCGTGTGAGTGATAGTCGACGATAATATTGCGGCCGACGAAACTGTCTCTTTTCTTCAACATTCCCCACGGCGCAATGCCTAAGACCAGACGCGGATTACTGCTGGATCATATCACCAACCGGATCGTTTCTCTTGTTCAAACGCAATTAATACGATTCTAATTTCGTTCCCACTGAAGTAAACTTCTTAAATTTTTTGCTGACTGTGTTTCCGCAATTAGCGGTTCCTCGTCTTGTTTTGGATCCGCTATCAAACCCTGAGCCCTCAACTGTCCCAGGTTTCCATCCGACACTCAGAAGCGGATTATCCATTTCTTGGCGACGAAAGGTATTCTTTCCGGCCTGGGAAAATAGCAATGGAAGATTTGGGCCCCTAAGGGTCCCCGCAGTCTGAGAACTGGGACTCTCATAACTGATACAGCTCAATATCCTACCAATTGTCACGATCGGGGTACGACCATGTGCGCCGCTGGCGTTCGATTCGAGCGCCGCGGCCAGATGACGAACCACGCCCGCGTTGACGCCCGACGTCATTATCCACGCGCCGGCCGTCGTCGCCGCCTTCATCAAGCCGTCCTGGAAAGCGCGCGCCAGCTTCGGCTGCAGGCTGAAACATAGATGTGCCAAGGGTTCGTAAATATTTTTCCGAAAATCTGGGGGATTCGCAAAACTCCGCCAATACTTTTCAATTTGACGGAATAATTCATATTTTGTGCATAATAGCTCACTCGAAGTTGTCAATGCCGCCGTGAACGGTGATGACGAGTTTGGGTGGCTGCATCTTCCAGATCCTGTCGAATAAGAAGATCAGGTCGGCGGGGTCGGAGTCGAAGGCGACCCGAGCGTACTGCGCCTTGAATGGATGAGGGCCGCCCTGAAATCAGGCAATATTTAGACGAATGAGGACACAATCAGGCGAAATAACTGAGGTGGTCGGCAAGACAGTTACCGTATCCGTTCCTGAGTGTTAAGGTATGTGTGTACTGTAATCGTTATAGAACGCATTAAATTCAGTTCCAGTCCCAGCTACAATCCCAGCCAACAAACATCCTGCGCGAGAAAAATTCTCAGGATGCAAAAGGTTATGCAAATGATTTCGACGAATCAGCTACTGTTACTGAATACTACCGCTTTCGCATGAACGCAATTATTATACAATTACAGTAACATCCATTTTCTCTACCGTACCTGAAACTCGATGGTACCGAAAGCGTCAGTAAAATCCGCGAAAGTATGCTTGCTAATCGACCATTTCTCCGTAATAAGGTCACTATTTGTTTCATTCAGTGGAATACTGGAGTGGTTCGAAACTGATTGAATAGTCGCCGTCGCCGCGTGTGCGTTCTGCTGGCGACCACAACCGCATCTGGAATGTCATCAACCTGTTGCATTTCATATCAAACTATAATATTTTAAGGAGAAGCAATTTCATCAACCGTCTAGGGTCCGCATCACTGTTGAGGCCAATGAGGCCATGGTCTCCTAAATAGCTTTTGAGGGGCTCCGAGATTAAAAGAAAATAAGCAATTTTTCATCCCTTGCTCTAAAAGGAATGCTTATGCACATTTTTCGCTATCCCGATCATGCACTGGGGCCACCAGGTATTTTCGGCCTCCGGTTCCCAAAGCCATGATAAGGCCTTGGTGCAGAGCAATAGTTCAGGCCGAAACAATTGCCTACGGTGGGACGTTTGATCACGCAGTTTAGCAGTTGGTGCTTCACGCACCCAACTTAAGAGAAAGAAAAAGGTTAATTAGTAGTGGATATTCTTGTTGCACATTCTCTATTCACAAGAAAAATATGAAAAAGTCGCCGTACTTTTTCGGATCGTGGGGCATCGGTATAAACTTGATGCATTCTCGCTTCTGGAAATTTCGTTCGATCCAGTGTTTGTTCACTCCATTTAGTGACTAAACGTACAGTATACAGTTGCAGTGCAATTCGGCAATCAGTATGGGCAACGCTTACTCTAAAAAGAAGGCGGACTATGGCGCAAAATTTAGTCTCCCCACCTGCAGGGCTCATTTTCACCTTCCCAAGATAGACTGCGAGCGTGCTGATCAGAGATGAGTGGCATACCTCTGTAACCAGGGGAGAATCTGGGGGGATCCACCCCCCCTCCAGCCAGGGCTTGGACCCCCTGGGGGGTCCACCCCCCCCCCCTCCCGGACCGGTCAGAACCCCCCGGACCTCGGACCTCTGTTACAGGTATGCTACTCTGATTAATTCGTGGAAACAAACTCAAGAATTGTTACATACGGAGATGGTTTTGTATTATTTGAAATTGGGCTTGAATTTATTTAATATAACGTTGATCATTGAAACTGAATTTTCCAATCCATTCAGCGTGTACATTGATGGATTACTCAAAGCGCGAAGGGAGGCGGATCTTCAGGGCAACGCCTTGAAATCCACTCTGAATAAACTATATATTAATTCACTTTATGGTAGTTGTTTAAAAAACCATCCAAATTACGGAAAACTTTTTTTTGTAGCGAGGAACGCGCACAAGAACTTATTGATAGCGAGTACTTTGTAGAATCCGAAATTATAGGTAGTCTGGCAGAACAGGATGAAAATCCTTTGTTCGAAGTTACCGTCAATCCACGAAGTATTTGCCCCAAGTTCCCGCGCAGCGTAGGATGTACTGTGCTCATGCTGGGAAAGCTAAATTTAATGTCTTTTGTCCACCATTACCTATTCAAATATGTACCACGCGAGCTAATTAACATTGCACTATGCGATACCGACTCCGTAGGAGTGATCTTATGTCGTCCCACGTTGGAGGAATGCATACCGCCCTCTCACAAACATGCGTTTGAAGCTGATTCGAGAAACTTGTTAGTGAAATTTGCCGATCCGAATAGGTATAATTTGGCGGGGCTCTGGAAGAAAGAGCAGTCATTCAAAGAGCTTATTTGCCACGCCCCGAAATCTTACGCTGGTCTCGATCTCACCGATTCTTCAAAGGATAAATTTGTTATGAAAAGTATACCCAAAAGCCAAAACAAAGATTTACTCACTATTCCAAATATGCGAATAGCAGTCAGCAGCTCGCCCCACCCACAATTTGCTAATCTCACTAGTATTCGCACCGCATACGGACAAACGTGCACTCATAAGTCGACTCGCGCAATATTTCGTACTATATTAAGAAAGGTTTTCGTTTATGATTGCGGTATTCATTGTCGCCCCTTCGATAACCTCTAGCCTGGGCGCAATGGAAATTTTTTTGTGACGATTGGCAATTTTATTCCCCGTTTAACAACTGTTTACATGATATTTGTGAATATACCTCGATATTTTTGATTGTGTTTTATTTTGACCTCTTGGGTTCTGTCTTTTGTTCGAATAATATGATGTGCTCGTTTGCGGAATAAACGTGATATTTTGGAAATTTTTTATTCACATGCATCAACGTTCAAATAGCCCTAAGTTGGCAACTTTAGTCGTTGTCAATCGGTTGTGTATCAGGAAACTCTGTTTTCTCCTGCGCAACGATGTCGTCATCTTGGAGGAGCGTTCGGCGCGATTCGTTGCTTTCACGGTGATTAGCCATAGCCAACTGCTTTATACGTACGTGATCGGTGCTCGAACCGAAGCCGCGCGCACCGCGCTCCCCTTTGTCGGCGCCGCTTGTTGCGAAGGAATGTGTTGATTCCACCAAGGTTACATCATTCTCTGTATGAACCACCAGTTGGCATATTGCATCGCCCGTCTTGATAACAAAGGGAGCCTGACCAAAGTTGAACAGCACGCAGGAGACCGATGCTGAGTAGTCGGGATCGATGAGGCCGATATGAGTCTAGAATAAGTTTTTCAGAATAAAATCATACATTGGTTCCCATACCAAAATCCCATTGTTCTTTGCGATTCCGCTTCGTCCCATGATGATACCATATTGGTCAATATCAAACAAAAACGAAATTTTCAAATCAATGGTTTCATAAGATTGCGGCGCAATAGTGCAATCGACGGGCGAGCTTAAATCCCAGCCTACGGATCCCAAATAGGCTCGAATTGGGCTGAAGCCGCCGTCGTGGAGATAATATTTTAGCCAACACATGTAGTAATCGCGAGGTGAAGACATCTTGAAACGCGGATAGAAGGCGAGAGTAAGGACTAGAGACAGTGACACAACTACGAGGGATCGTGTGCTTATATACAGACTACGGCATCCAGCGCTTGGTTTGTGACGGGTTTTGACGGAGCGTTTTGCGTCGAATTCCAGCCTTGGCGTCGAAATTTTAAAAAATATTAGCTAAGGGAGTATCATCGAGCTGGGTATTTTTCTTCGGGCGTCCTCTTTTTCCACGCCGCGTAGCGGCGTGGTATCACATTCGGAATGTGCTAAGACGCTTTTTGACGTGTTCGAAAATGCCG
>JAQGAX010000226.1:0-20012 GCA_034698105.1 Plectus exinocaudatus | reverse complement strand
ATTTTGCCGGCATGGTGATATAACACCTATGAGACTATGCTTTTTCCCCTCGCCTTCGTGGTCGTCGCGTCTTCGCTGACGCATTCGGCTTTGGCCACTGACAATCCACTGCCGACGGAGGCCAAAATCTGCGCTTTCGCCGACTTCAACAGGGACAAATACACCGATCTGTTGGTACGGGACGACCTGAATATTTTCGTGCGATTACAAAACGAAGACGGCGACTTTAAACATGGTCCAGATAGTCTCTTTATCAATATCAACACGAAGCTGCCGAAGGATTTCTTCACCAAGACGAGCATCGTTTCTTGCGCCGTCGGCGATTTTGACGGCAACTCTCATGCAGACATTCTTGTCACCAGGTTTGTACTATGTTCAGAGAAAATTTCTAATAATCAGGGCAAGGTAAGTGCTCTCTCACCAAATCAGTAAGTAAATTATGGTTTACACACGTTGACATTTGGTAAGGGTATAAAGTATGTCGACCTGGTGATGCTTTAGATGATACAGAGGCCATTCCACCTCTTTGAATTAAATTGCGTTTGTAGTCGACTAGTCGTGATCGATCTAATTTGGAACTGATTCGCTGTGTCTTTACATCCTTTTCGCTTTCATGCAATCCATCGATATAATGCCAACTTTAGCGAAACGGATGGGAAGGTGGCGACCGTCGTTTGCTACTTGCAACCGTCGAATGGCTTCAACTGCAGCTCGATGGGCAACGAATTCTCCGATCATCCGATCGTCATCGACGTGAACGCCGACGGCATCTCAGACGTACTAGCCTTTGTCAAACCGACCGGCGAGAACAGCAGTCCGCTCAAGTGCTTCCGCGGTCAGAGCGGTCAGCAGAAGTTCGACGACTGCAGTAGCGTCTTCAAGGTAGGCATCACTGCTGCTCATCGTCCGGCCTGTCTGCCTCGGGTCCAGGCTGTGCCGGGTTTGGCCGGCTCGACTATTGAATAATTTTGTGGACCGTTCGCGAACGTTTCCATTAGGCGCTTACGAGAAACTCGGCAAATCGTGAAGAACAGTGGAGGCAAAATCCGATGTTCGTGGGTTCGAGGCTCACCCCGCTTTATCCGCTTTTCCGCAGCACTTGTTTTAATATCATCTCTTGTTCTTTGAGATTTATTTTTATAATGCCGTGGTGCGACGATTTTTTGTCTGATTCAAGATGTACATTAATAGAGGTCGATGTCATGCAACATTAAGCCTTTATTTGTCAACAGGGCCCGATTTTTATGCCATATACTGGTTAGCATGGCTTACTTTAAGGACTTCAATGTGCCGCTGCATAGCCGCTTTGCCCACGCTTTCGTCGACATCGACGGCGATCTGAGTGCCGAGTTGGTCTTCGGGACTGCGCCCCAAAACGCTCCTCTGGGCTTCGAGGTGTGGAAGAGGAAGGATGGCGATGTTATGTGGGCTGCGGTGAATTTAATCGAGTCGCCGGATGCAGACGTAAAGACGGTTGGTTTTCTGTTTTTTTTATGACCGAGCTCTGATTGCTTCTTCTATCGCCTGACAGACAAGTCACCCGATCAATATGATAAAGAAATAGCGGCAGAAACAAACAGTAATTATGAAGAGCATAAAATTTCAGTTGTGGTTTC
This sequence comes from Plectus exinocaudatus, assembly GCA_034698105.1. NCBI lineage: Eukaryota > Metazoa > Nematoda > Chromadorea > Plectida > Plectidae > Plectus > Plectus exinocaudatus. The sequence continues at coordinate 18,396 of JAQGAX010000226.1, read as the reverse complement.
TAAATAGTTCAAATTCTTCTATGTTAGTCGGCATCGTTTTTCGGTTCCCGATGCGGCTCGACATTTCTTTATACACAGTACCGTACTTTATCGGCAAATATAGAGAAAAACTAATTAAGGTGAAATACGGTCAACCGACATTCGGTGATATCAACGCAGATGGTCAGATGGACATTTTACTGCCGCGTTGCGCCGACGATGGAGTTGAATGCTCGTCGATGAAATTGCTAGTATGGGAAAAGAAATTTGGCTGGTCAACCATCAACATCAATGATATCGGTTGGTAAAATTTTACGTATTTTGACGGGCATCTGCATTGTTGGCGTCAAAAAAAGACACTAATCAGTCGATAACTTTTTAAGACACTGCCACTTGCCAAAACTGCAAAATACAGCCTTCATGAGCGAGTACATAAACGCAATGCATTTTATGTAATAAAACAAGTGCAGTATCACCTGAATATTCGGCCTTGCAGATCAGTACAAGGTGATCGGCGACGATAGTGATACAGTGCAGCTGCGTATGGGCGATTTCGATCTCGACGGCTTCCCTGATTTCGTCGCCGTGCTCCATAATATAAAGGAAAGCAAACGCGAGCTGTTCATTATCAAGAATATCCCATGCGACGAAGAGCCGGACTGCAAGAACATCACGTAAGATTAAATTGGTTGCCGCAAGATGAGTCTGTTCGATAAAACGGTTGACTCAATCGAAGGTTAGGCGAAAGGGAATTGTAAGATGGGCATTTGGTTGGAATCGCATTATCGAATTAGAAGTCGAATTGGCAAAAATAAAGTATTTTCGCAATCTCCATATTTTTGCCAAGAGCCACTGAGTTACTATTTTACTTTAGGGTCCCTTTAATCCTTGCCTTGCATTTCAGGCGAACTTTCCAATTGGAACGAAAAGCGCGTTTGATCGAAAGCTCCGACATTTCGGCGGGCATCAAAGAGTTGGCGGCGTTCTTCGATCTTCGAGAGGACGGGAGTCTGGACGTTTTGGTCGAGTACAAGAATGCAAAGGACGAGACCAACTTTAACTTTATCCCATGTGAAGACAAGGGCGATACGACCTTTCTCAAAGTGGAAGTCTTCACGAAAATCTGTTACCGTCATTGCCCGGACAGTGGCGGCAGCGGTCAGAACAGCTACGGTATGTCGAGGATCCAATTTATCAGCTTGTCGATCGATACAGTTCACTTCCACTCGCATCAATGCGTTGCTTTAATAAACAAGAAATCAATCAAAGCTGTCAGACACTGATCTCAAAAATTAGTCTCAAAGAGTATTCAGTCAACCATTTCTAAAAATGTAACAGGCTGTAAATTTGCCTGCCTTGCGGAACCTATGGTACCGCTTTCCCCTCGCTGAGAGATCTGCCTCCACTCTATGAAACTGAGTATATGAGTTCTCGAAATATGGAAATCGAACCAGCAGTATCAGCTGGCACGGCACGAGCACATTCTGATCGAAGTCGAAGGTGTTGGAGGCCTTCCAATCGAAATCGACTTCTCTTTCGAGTATTCTATCGATTTGTTCGCTGCTGATGCTTATTGCGCCCTAGAAAGATGTTTTCATATTATTGTTTCAGGCAGCAGTATCAGCTGGCACGGCACGACGCTCAGCTTCATCATGTCGGACACATCAGGCTCCAAGCGGCACGGCGTGCAGACGCAGCTGGCGCAAACCTCCCATCGGACTCTCCAGTTGCCTTTCGTGACGTTCGGACTCGGCCGGTCGCCCAACTTCGTCGACACGCTAACCGTCGGCACGCCCGCCTATCCGAATGGAGCCGCGCAGAATAACCACTGGATGCAGTTGGTACGTGACATAACAGTATTTTCTTTCCAATGGGGACGCTCACTATGCAGACAAACTCGTAACTCGTAATGGCAACTTTGGTCGATCCCATGTACTATGTTTTGTACACATAGAAGTACACCAAATAATTTCGTACCTGATTCAGGTTCCAAACGCGCGGTTATACATCATCCCGGCGGATCATGATAACAAGAATGACGAACACCCCTGGATCAGCCGACTGTACATGACGCCGAGTCGACTGATCATCCAGAGCCTGCTCGTGTTGGTGGCGGCCTGCGGCGTTATCGTCGTCATCATCGCGTTCCTGCACTGGCGCGAACGCAAGCAGGATCTAGTCGAGCGGCAGGCGCAGGCCCATCGATTCCACTTCGACGCAATGTGATCATTCTCTTTAAAGTTTTTTCGCCTTCCGACGGGTTCGGGCATTCAATCGTTCCTTCTCGCTGATGATGTCCATCTTTGTTTGCTTTCGTCCAGATTTTTTATGATTCACTCCGTGATTATTTATATTCGAGGGTCAGAGTCAGAATTGGACTTGCGAAGGTTACCATATCCTTATCGCTATTGTCGGTGTTTCTTATATACTTTTAAAAGATCGTTGGCCTAAAAAATTACCACAATTCAGGATATGGTATTCTTCTCAAATCTGATCTGCTATAGTGTATTTTGCCTTTGTTTTTTTAGTACTACCGGTGGATGTGTTCATTGTTCGTAAAAGGATGCTTTCTCATTTTCATTCACTGGCCTAGCAGGATGCTTCATTTACATGCTTATTCCACTCCCAACGGGCCATTTCGCACCAAAAGCGCAAGCTCGGTCCAATCTGTAAAGTGTAGCTTAGGCAAAGATGACTAAGTGTCTTTTAGTCGTAAACGAGTGTCAAGATATATCAAGATAACAGACGAGCAAAATGCGACCAGATCAGCTACTTTTCGATTTCTTCTTTTTCGTTTCTTTCACAGTTTCTTCTTTCTCTTCTTTGGAATCAGGCGAAATCTCTTCAACTTTTACATCCGATGAATTCGGCTCGTCATCGAAAAGAACTTTTCTGATCCGCTCTACTCTCCCCTTATTATCTTGCATTGCCGCTTTTAATCCTGAAAATCAAACTCTAACTAAAAGCGAAGTAAGCAACAAAACGAACCAATCAATTGTGCGCTTGATCTTCCCGAGAATACCAGTGTCTGTTTGTTTGGCACCCTCATCGACAACTGTTTTCTTTGCTCCCTCTTGGGCCTTCTCAGCTCCACGGCTGCCTAGAATACAAAACACTGGTGTTCTCAGTTCGATCAAAGACTCCTTCCGCAGGCAATTTAGGGACGCTATACATAAATTGCGAAATGCGAAGTAGGGGGAGGGGTTGAAAGGCCCGATTACACTTAATAATTCATAATGCTGAAGCAGAGCGATTCCGATTGGTTTGGGTATTACGAAAGAAGAGTAAAAAGACCCGTAAATCGCATTGCGTAATTTGTGGACATCCCTTGCGACTTAATCGAGTATGAATTTCATAACGCCCTATTTGGACTTTTCAATCATGGGACGATTATCTCCCGCACGCTAAAATCGACATGCTTCTTCAACAGAGCCTTCAGACGATCAGTCTAAAATGGCCCAGTAGCGAAAAAGTGCGTTGCAAAATAATTTCTCTGAATTCTAAAACGAAAGCAGAAGAAAATTATTCCTAGACAAATACGCGCCGAGACGCACGAAAGGCACCGGCCACGCGGTAGCCTAATTCAGCTCAACAGAAAGCAAATAGCACATACCATCGGTCGTCTGCGTGATTCCGCTGACGGTGCCGGGTGTGTCCGTCTCCAACTCGGCCCATGCTTGCATGACTGCGCGTTGTCTCTCTGTCAGTTTTCTGAAAAAGTCAATTCCCATACCGAATCGCAAAAATAAGCAACTGAGCGAACTCGGTATTGTCGAAAACTTCTAAAAATAATATATGCCACATCGGCGTCAAAGACGCATTTTTCAAGTCAACCGCGCTCACGTTAAGTACAGATCTGCTTACTTGGGAATGGCGATTCGGAAGTTAATGTACTGATCGCCGTGGCCGCGGGCATCCAACTTCTTCACACCTTTGCCAGTGAGGCGCAATCGAGCATGCGAAGATGTCCCCGCCGGAACCTGCAAGCGAACCAAAACTGTCAACTATTCAGCCAGTCGCACTCCGTGCAACAGCAATATGCGCCTTTATATCTTGCTGATCCTTCTAGAAACAAGAAAAGGCCATTGCTCACCTGCAGATGAGTGTCTTCGTAGATGCCAGGCACTTTAACGGTGCCGCCGAGCACGGCTTGCGCCAAACTGATCGTCACATCCGTGTGAACATCAGCACCTTCTCGCCTGAACTGACTGCTCGGCGAAACCTACAACAATTATATATTACGGACAAAGGGCGCGATAATCAATTGAAAGATAATCATGGAAAGAACCATATTCGAATTTCTGTAACTCACGCTTATGACTTTTTTAAATATCGCATGACGTGTTTACAAAAGCAAACAAATTAAAATTCGTCATTCGTTGATCAACATTTGCCGCTATTAATTTTTTTGCTCAAACTCAAACAAGGTCCAAGACCACTACCAATGGACGATTTTTGACGAAAAAACTTTGAAACTTTGCACTCACTTTGAAATGGATGTAGACTTCGCGTTTGCCGACAGTCATTCTAACGGTCTGTCCGTCTTCAATGCCGGCAGGAACAGGCACAGTGACGGTTCTTCGTTGCACCGTATTCCCTTTCCCTTCGCATTCGATGCAGGGATTCTTGTTGAAACTGCCCGACCCTGCGCATTTGCGGCACGTCTGGCGCATCACAAAGACTCCTTGTTGGAAAGTCTCCTGCAGCGGACGTACGTCGCCTTATTGTTAACAAATTGAAGGGTTAATGATAGCGAACGCCCTGAATACGATTTACTTGAATGCGTTCAACCATCGCGTTAATAATCGCTGATAATATTTGCGATAGAAACAAATTTTGAAGAATAGTTCAAACACACCGAATACTACAAAATATCCCAGATGAAGTTAAGATTTCCTAAAGTACGAACCATTCCAGTGCCGTTGCAGAACGGGCAGGACACCAATGTGCGGTTGGGTTCGCACTTCGAACCATTGCATTTCGGGCATGTGTCAACCACGTTTAGAGTGAGGTTCTTGTTCACGCCACGAGCCGCCTCTTGGAACGTCAGATGCATCGTTTCCTGGAAGAAAGTTTTACGATTGATACATATAAGTCGTTGAGAAGAATTCTGGAGCCCTGCACCAGAGGTGGGTAGTCAGGGAAGGGGGTGAGTAGGGGTGGCATCATCCTATTGAATGTTGCCGCCTTTTGTGTCGACAGTTTACCGCAAAATGCGCGCAATCGAGAAGCGGGCGATCAAGCCGAACTAGGAGACCGCAAATAATAATACACTTACTTCCTGCGCGGCCGCGAATCCGAAACTAGATTCCGCGTGTTGCTGGTCACCGAAGTCGAAATCGCTAAATTCGAAGGCACCACTTCGGCCACCGCCCTTTTTGCCGCCAAAGGCGCTGCCGAAGATGCGACGGAACAGTTCCTCCGGGTCGACAGTCGAGTGAAAGCCCTGGTAATTGCCGCTTTGGCCGGCACCGGGCGCGCCCGCGCCACTGAAGTCGTGCGCCACGCCAAACTGGTCATATTGCTGTCGTTTCGTGTCATCGCTCAGAACCTAAACAAAATATAGTACCGTTTCGCCAGAAAACAACCGGTCATGTTAAGGTTAAAGAAGCAACGGTAACTTCACAGAGCGACAAATGAAAGCAAAGGTTAGCACTTGCAAAAGAGTTTTAATTCTTAGTTGTTCTGTAAGTTTTCAGGTTTTGCTTTGCTTGCAGGCAACCTATTTAAGCCGTTAGCGCTATTGTTATTAAGAATCCAGTATCAACCAAAGCAAATACCTCGTAGGCCTCCGACACTTCTTGAAATTTCTTAGCCGCCTCCTTTTCTTTATTAACGTCTGGATGGTACTTCTTGGCTAACTAAAAACGAGTCCAAAAGTGGTGTTACACATTTCACAACAAACACTTCATGAATACCTGGTAATAGGCTTTTTTGATATCTTTTGCAGAAGAGTCTTTCTTTACGCCAAGCACCTGGTAGTAGTCTTTTGCTGCTGGATTTACTGTCGACGTGTGCAATCCAGCCGCAGATAATCGATGCACAGCATGAGTGACAAAAATTCCGCCTAAAAAAACGCAAATTGGATATGGTTTTTCGTGGGAAAGCAATGCGAAATAACGAACCAACAGCGCTATTCTTTACTGCAGATAGAAAAGGCAAACTACTGCGAACAGTTCGCTGCGGCAAACGAGCAGAAGCGGTGAGGTAGGAAGCCGATGACTGAGCAATCGTTGAATGCACAAGACGCAATGTTCGCGATCCATATCGCTGAGAACTCGGGATCATCTTGCCGCTCGACAATCCACCTAATGATGCCTATATCATTCCAAACTAACGAACTACGTTCATAAGACGAGCGAAATATCTCCAAAGAGCAAAGAAAAAGGCGGGACTAACAGCAAATCACAGATGGAGCAGGACAAAACTTTCGAGGACAAGCGAGAACTTTCTTTTCCTTCGCTTTTTTTGGTTGGAGGCGTCACGGAGGACCGAGCACCAGCGTCTGATGCAAAAAGTAGCTATCTACGGTAGCTAGTCATGTTATCGTGTTAGGATTTGAAAATGTTAAGTGAGAAGAATTTGCTCCATTACGGTGTTGCAGAACTATCCTGAAGACGGCGATGGCATTATCATGAGCATAGAACAAGCTCTCACGTTGGACACAGGGCATGATTTTGCTTTAAAACTGCGTTCATGATAGTGCATGCCCTCTCATAGCAATTCAGTTGTTGATGGTAGAAGGCGAATGAGCAGTCGGTCAGCTGACTGGTTGGCGGACCAAGACGATTAGCGCACGAGAGTGGTCGGTGGTGTAGGTGGCGGCGTACGGGCGGAGATAATTGAATCGGCGGGGGTCGACGAGCGACAAGGCGGGCGGGCTGGGCGGGAGGGCCGCCGGAGGAGAAGAGTGGTATGGGCTCTGCGTGGCTATGGTCGACGGCATTATTATGTATCCGGCTATTCGAGGCCGGACGAAGGCGGTGGTATCTGACGTGGCGGGACGGAGCAGAGCAGCCGCAGGGAGCGGCCGGCTTAATTGACATCAGAAAGTCGCAGTGGCGGCCCGCTCGAGCCGATATTTGGACAGCGGCGGCGCTGCTGCGACTGACTGGCGCATCGTCCGTCGTCCTCCCCCCCTCTCCCTCTGCTCGCCTCGACTCGAGTCGACTCATGCGATGCGTCTAAGCGGCTGTAAAATATGCTAGCGGCCATCGGCATCGGCGGCGGCGGCGGCGGCGGCGGCACGACGGACGACCGGCTCGGCTCGCTTTGAGACTGTGACTGTGACCGATTTTTCGCTCAATGCGACCCGGCCACGGCCGACAACTCTAGCCGAAGAAGGCGGGCAGCGCGCTGCGACGCGAGTGCCTGGCGCGCTGATGGCGCGGCGCCACCACCGCCGACGCTCCAAGGTGACCAGGGTGGTCAACTTGGTCAAGAAGATCATCGCCTTCTTCTTCTCTCACGTCGGCCTCTGCGCGCTGGTAAGTGGCTATTATTATTACTTTTGCATACAGTCATTTTGTCGCCAACACTGATTGGTTTTTGTCGGATCATGTGACTCAGTCTGCAGGCAACGGTCAGGTTCAGGTTCATGTCGAACAGGTGACACTGAGTTCGACTGCTACATTTTGCAATGAGCCTTTGGGTGAAGCCTTTGAGTCTTCCGGGTTCAGCGGAACCACTTGTTCGTAACGCAGAGCTCACAATGTGCTCAAATCGAAATTCAGTGGCATTTATAGCTCAGAAGTTGAAACCGTTGCCCATTTGACGACCAATCATCAGTTTTTGTCGACTGTGAAGGGATTTCGCAGAAAAATGCACTGGCTTCCAAACGCCCTTCAGTAGCGTCGCCCTTGTCAAAATATGCACATACTTGACGAATCAAAAAGATACTGCTGCACCATTTCTGTTACCGTTTGCATATGCTTCATCTGCAGGTCGTCGGTTACGCGCTGCTAGGCGCCGTCGTCTTTCGGGCAGTGGAAAGTCCCCACGAGACATACATCCAGCAGGAAGTCACCAGCGCCCGAACCCAAGCGGTCCGCGTCGCCTGGAACGCCACTTTCCGCGTCAACAAGCTCAACAGGGACCGATGGACGCAGATCGTCTACACCCAGGTCAAGAGCTTCCAGAGGCGCACCATGTGGGCCATCAAAAAGGGCTACGACGGCAAAGAATTGGGCATCAGTGCCCAGTGGACGGTGAGTTACTGACTGCTCGTAGCCAAAGGCAGCGCTAAGTAGGAAAGGGAACAGGAGAAGCTCAATCTTTACGCTAAAAGCACGCGAACTGCGACCTCACCAAAACCTGCGCCTTCTAGCAATAAGATAGATAGATATTCTGTTCTAGTATGTGCACTCAGAAGTGAGATGAAAGGTACTCATTTTCAAGAGCGCTCCGTGGTGATCCAACTCAACAGAGCCCCTAGATTTGATCCGGGCACCGCTACTGGCCAGAGCATCTGAAGAGATAATCAGTCCAAGGAGTTTCATGATTTTCTCTGCTTTCAGTTCACCGGTGCCTTCCTGTACTCGCTCACTGTCATCACTACCATAGGTAAGTAAAGGCTTATATGACTTCGGCTTTGCGATGTCTTCCTGCAACATTTCTTTTTGGCGTAATGCCTACTGGCGTCTTCATTCATTGTACCCGGCGTCTGAGGCTTACCAATATCCTCGGAAACGTATTGGATTGCTGCCAGCTGACCTTGTTATGAGTGCGTCTCAGCATTCCTTCCGACACCGTCGCTTTGCAAAGCAGTAGTCCCCTTTTCCGCTACGCCTCCTCCCTCCCCTGCGAATTGCGATCATTTTCGAGCGGAACCGGCAACGACCGGGAGAAAGACGCGGATGCCAAGTGGAGCGGCACCAGTCAAAGGTGCTCGCGGGTGCTGGCGGTTGGGTCGATGGGCACTCTTTGGCGTACATGTTGCTTCTTAATGGGCGGCCGTGTCTTATCTGCCATGTACTATGCGGCCGCCGGCTCATCCAGCCGGCCGGCGATCGACGGCCGATGCAGCGGGCAAAGTCGTCCGCAAAAGGGATAAGTTGGCGAGACCCTGGCCCTTCTAAATTACAAAGTATTGATTTTCAAATCAAATGTTACCATTGTGTGCACTCGAGGAGATGGGGCCAGCGGGCACTTGCGAGCTGCCTGGGACCGTCGCATTCACTCGCTGTCAATCTCCGGCCCGCTCGACAAGTGACTCTTTGCTGGCAGCGCCAAATTTAGCTCATATGAGGAAGTTATGCAGCGGGAAATTTGAATTCCAATCAACTCTTTGTGGCAAGCGACGCAGACAAAAAAACGACCTACTACAATGCCTCTGGGAGTAGTTGAACAGTAATGGGCAATTGAAGATTTGGGTCCCTGCGCGATACTAAATTTTTGCAATTGTGGTTACTGCGCAAGCAAGAAGTGACCATTCTTTATTCTCCATCGCCGGTTACTTTTGTTGTCATAGTATAAGCTATAGCACAAAGCACTCCTCGGCTATTTTCATTTGCGCATCTGTAGTATTTTGTGAAATCAGTTCTTTCGTCAGCAACGGTGTTGCTCAGACAAGCAAGCTCCTGCAAAAATGTGCTATGTCTCTTGATTATTTTTATGTCCTTTTTCTAGATCTAAATATATCTCTTGACTGTCTCCATCGCATTTGGCATGATTCTACCAGCAAATGTACATTAATTAATGCGAGCAACTGCAGGTTACGGCAATACGGCGTGCAAGACATATTTCGGCAAGACGATCACAATAATGTACGCGATCATCGGCATTCCTCTCATGCTGCTCTTCTTGACGAATATTGGAGACGTCATGGCCAAAATATTCCGCTTCATGTACGCCCGCTCCATACGCCTGAAATACCGTATGATTCTGTGGCACAAGAGGCGCAAAGCGGCCAAAATCCGACGGGCCAACTCGCTCGTCTCGCGCATAACCCGAGGGTCGGGCCGGTCCGGCGGGTCCGGTGGCAACCGTCACCTCGTCGACCCGCACCGGCTCAAGACCGACTCGTCGGCAGACTCATTCATGGCAAACGTCGCAGGAGACTTCGAGGACCTGTTGTCGGCGCAAGCGCAGCTCGAACAGCTCGAGGTCAAGGAGACTGTCGAGGCGCAGCTGCAGCGCGTTACCGTACCCCTTTCACTGGTGCTACTGACCATGCTCGGCTATTTAATCGCCGGCTCCATATTGTTCACGATTTGGGAGGGATGGACCTTCCTCGACAGCTTCTATTTCTGCTATATTTCGCTTACGACTATTGGTAAGTTTGAAGTTTGGTTGGACACGGTGTTGAATCAAAGTTTCGAGTGGTTCTCACCATCCCTGTGCCAAGTTTTATTATTTACCTTGAATTAAGCCTCACGATCAGTTCGACGCTACGGTCCACAGTTCTCCAAACCTTCGGAGTTCTGTTCTGTTGCTTATAGTTGGTGACGCCCTTCCAGAGAACGATTCTTCTAGAATGATACCTTCTGTATAATTAATGACTCTCTAATCGATAACGCTCATCTTTATTGTCGCAAGCAAATTTGTCTATCACTATCCCTTCCTGCGGTCACCGTGCCGTGCCGTGTTCCGAGTCATTGTTGTTTTCGATAAAATTCGGCGATTAATTTAGGTTTTGGCGACAAGTTCCCTGGTGCTTCGGTGGGCAACGACGCGGAGGCACAAGAAAAGCTCGTCATCACGTCTGTATATCTGCTATTTGGCATGGCACTCTTAGCCATGTGCTTCAATTTAGCTCAAGTGCGTTGTTTCTTCATGAATCATGCGTACAGTGCATTAGCCCACTTAAAAAGTGATTGCCTGATCAAACACCTACATATATTTGACATATCTCTGGAAGATAATTGAGTGAGCCGATACTGGCAAAAACCAGGATTTCAGTAGTTATCCGCGAGCCTTAATAAGAACTATTAGGGTATTGAGCATATACTGTAAGTATAATCTTGTGCGATCATTGAAACTGTTCTTTGCCGAGGTATTAATTGCCACACACATTTTGCAGGAGGAAGTGGTGAACAAAGTGAGTTGGGTGGCGAGCAAGCTGGGCGTGGTCAACAATGATGACGACGACTACGACTGAGCTTAGGCTACTCCAAGGCCCGGGCTGCTCCAGCCTGCTCATCAGGGAAATAGTGGCCAGGCAAGACCGCCCGTCCGTCTTCAAACCGAACGCCGCCGCCAGCCGGCAGAGTGCCGATACTTTGCTGGCTCGTAAAATGTAGTATGCTACAAGTATTGATTCTGTGCCCGACGCGACGTTCCCTTTTGGGCGTGTGGGGCGTCGGTCCGCTCTTCTAGTTGCGCCCCTATCGGGCCAGCCAGCAGCCTTCTGCTCTCTTTGTGTTGGTGGTTGCCGCCGCATCTTCTTCGGCCACTATCTTTCATCTCGCATTTCCAATTCCTGCTCCTCTCTGTTCTTCTTCTCACTCACCAATGACTCACGCTATATGATTGATGCCAAAATTGGTCATGTTGCATTTGACGCGGAGGCGGCGTTTGGATTGGTGACAAGGGAAAAGCACAATCACCCACATGGAGACATGAACAATTTAGAGTACTTCTCCTTTTTGAAAGGGGTTATGTGATTCATAACGTTCATCAATCGATTTCTTTCTCAAGGTTAATTTTTGGAATTGGGTCCCCCCTACGTATGAAAAAGCGTTGCCTGATTCAGTGATAATTATCCCTGTCCTTCTTTCGAAGTGAGGGAGGGCATTTGTCTTGACCTTTCCTAGCGCCGCCGCTCATAATTTCATGCGTTTTGCTCCGTCCATAAAGAATTATTCCACGGCCCGCAGAGGTTCGTGCACTATATATATGTATTCTTTATCGCGCCATTGGGTAAACGGATTGCAACTATCCATTCGTGTCAAAAAGCACTTGGCGCTAACAAAAGCTTGCAACACAACACACAACGATTTTCACAAATGGCAAAGGCACGGAACAAACTGTGTTTTGCAATCTCATGAAAAACATTGTCTTTGATACAGATTTTGGTAACGATCTCGCTGGACACATTATTATAGCTGCACTAACAAAATTCAGCTCCCGCAAATTAGATGATCAAAGGTTTATAATTGTGGTGAAAACTGTATCAGTTTCTGTTCGGTTCGGGCAAGAAGGATCATGCAGAGTAAAAAATTGTGACTAAAACGAAACGAAAGCAACACAGGATGAAAAAGAAAGCAGTGTCACTTTGCTATTTTCAAGAATTTTTTTGTCTGAAAATCTTAATTACCAAGGCAAACTTTATATTTTCAATTCCAATGAGTGGGCACAAGGGTTTGATGATAGTTATGGCCGTCGGTAATTTGGTTGAAAGAGATTAGCTCCAAAAAAGTTCATGACCTCATGAGCTTGATGCCACTTAAAATTTCGTAATCCCCAAACAATTTTCATGGAACTGAAAGTCCAACTGTGTTCTGATGTTGTACAACGTACTAGACGTCCACAACTGATTCTGTTTCTATTCTCTTGTCTAATATAACCTTAATGGTCGGAAATTGCTATTCTATTTATGCGCATGCGGGTAATCATAATACTTTGTACTTCCACTATCATGCGCAATGACACACGTAAATCGAAGTTCATGCTGTACACGCGGTCGATCATTTGTGGGACAAGAAGTGAGAAGATGTCGCGATTCCGGTCCCGTCCCCAACGACCGATTCGATCGATACCTGGTTATCGCAAGTCGAGTTTTGCCCGGACGGACGCACCAATCCTATTGTCTATGTTCATAAGTGAGTCGTGTGCATGCAGGCGTAAGTGCGAACTATTGCGCATCGTCCCTCAAGACGCGACGACGTTCAACAATGTTCTCGTCTGGTAAGCAACTGGAAGCGGCCCCCTTCTTCCGCTCATCAATAATTGAAGTACTCGGAAATGCTGACGTGAATCGGTGATTTGCAGCGAGTGAACGACCGAAAATCGACGTACATGCGCATATTCTGCCGCGCACGTGGCCGGACCTCGAAAAGGTTAGTCGCCGAGGAATATAAATCGAATTTGGGCGAGATCCAAGTAACGTATTTCTTGTACTCATGCCAAAGTACGCAGCGTCCAATAATACTTCAACGACGAAGCGAGATTTCTCTCGTGAAGCCTCACAAAAAAGCATAGCCCAATTTGTTATTTTTTCGCACAATTATTTCATTGCAATTAATCTAAATTCGCCTTTGTTGATGTATAAAATGTTTTGCATCTTACACGAAGAGCATGCATATGCACTCACGCAGATCAATTGTAGAAATTCGGCTACGGTGGCTGGGTGCAGATGAAGCATTCCCCGGATAATGCTAACACCGCCGACATGATCAAAGACGGCAAACTATTCCGCGTTGTCGAAAAGAATTGTTGGGACATTGATACGCGTGTTGCCGAAATGGATGCTTGCGGTGTTCGCGTTCAGGCGCTGTCGACGGTGCCAGTGATGTTCAGTTACTGGGTAAGTAGGCTAGCACCTCATTTTTGCATTCGAATCAGCGGGACTGCTTGTGAATTTGATTATTTTAAAGGATATACTGTAAATTCTCACATCCGCTGCATCATCAATTTAGCGTAATCCTCTAGCAACTAAAGCTGTAGAAAATCAAACTTTGAACTAACTTTCGTAGTAAACTACGCTGAGTTATGACAATTTAACATCGAACATCCTCGTCATTTTTACATCATTCCCGTCTTGAGTGCCTTGGTTTGTTTGAGATAGGCGTTTGCCCAAATGATCCCTAAAATGATACTTGTTTTGGAGGAAGAACACGGGAGATGTAAAAGATTACATAGTAGCCGAGTTGTCATTTGGGGAAACTGTGATATCTTTGGCTAGTTCGGGTCCCCAATATATGCTGTCACTAAAAGTAGCGGTCTGTGCAGCCAGCTTGCAACACATTTCTTAAAGAGAGGGCGGAAGTAGTGTAAGCAGCTCGCGTTCGCCGGAACTCAATTGAAGCACGCGCGTTCCGAACGCCGCTCCCCATCTAATCGGCTGTCTCATTTTTGCTCGTTCAGGCGAAACCGGCCGACGCCAGCTTCCTTAGTCGTCTGATCAACGACGATATGGCGGCCTCCGTAGCCCGTCATCCATCTCGCTTTGTTGCGATGGGAACGTTGCCCATGCAGGCGCCACTGCTGGCCGCCGAGGTATAGTCCGCGTCACAACTTGTAGCAGACCCTAAGTGCGTCGTCTTCATAAACAAATGTCGTGAAAAGTTACGCGGGCGCTAATCATTTAAAATTTAGCTGTGACGTAGTAATACTCTGCAAAATTTTCGAATTCCGAGACCCGAATCAGGACAGACCATTTCCCCCTCGCAACGACTCTGCCCCCACAGACTGGACGTGGAGATAAATAGCATACGTAGTTCTTATCGCCTGATCACCCAGATAGCGCTATACATTTAGACAAAATTCGATAATGATTGATGAGCAGGCGTTGCCTAATTTGAGTGAAAGATGGTAACGACATTCTGTAATCCGCAAACAGTCCATTTTTTTCATTTGTTTCCCCCAACAGTCCAGTCCAATTTTCCTTGCAGCCTCCTAAGGAATCTGGCGACGATTAAGTACCAGGGTAGTTGTGATGCGACTGGGCATTGTGATTTTAACTTTAAGACAGCTCGCAATCGCTTTAATACTCGCTTATTTTTTAAAACACACCGGGAGGCGAATATTAGCACAAAAACGTTTGCCATAGTAACACATTGTGCATCATGGTAACACGGGGCACGGAGCGCAATTGGTGAACCGAATAACATTGAGTCACCACTGATTGGTTGACGTGGCGTCCACTAATTCACAAATGGTCATCGGAGGATTACTGTAATTACCTACTGCAAAATACAAAATCAGTTCGGTTCATTTAGCTCTATTGATTCCAAATGAATTACTGCGCTCGCCTAAATTGACCCTGTTCTAAAGCAATTTTGTAGAGCTGCAGTTCTCAAATAAAATTGTGCAGGACGATAAATTTCGTTGAAATTCCTCCATATATGACTTATACTTGAGCAAAAATTGATTGTAAACTAAACCGAAAAGACGGCAAGGGATAACTTCGACAGTGGACGTCAGCTCAACCTTTGCGCACTGATTCTATACGAACTGGCGGTCGTTGAAATAGTTGGTGGCTCAGAGATTCACTGGGAACGAAATACTGTCCATCGTGAAAGGCAAATGTAGCAACCGGGAGGTGTTTGACTGGCGGCATTACAATCGAATTTTAAATACGCGTTTTGCACAGATCCAAGAGCTCATAGAATGAACAAGAATGTATAACTGCGCTGTTACTACCGTAGTCGGTTTGGACACTGGTCTTCAGTTCAAATTACCGGCGCAGTATCGCAATTAAAAATGATTGTATTTACAATTTGGTTACTATTTATAGAATCGGCTAACCACAAAGATCTAGCAGCTCATTGCAAATAGCATCGGATTACAATAATACGCAAATTCTCTGCTGAACTGCTCTCATTATACTGCTGCATACACGAATGCGATTAATAATTACCGATCGCCATAGCGATTCTCATGAATCATTAATTGAAGGCGCATTGTTAGCTACTATTTCAAAACGTTGATTGTTCTCCGGAATACGAAATTAGTCCCTCACAGGTCACGCAGCCCACCTACAGTCAACGTGAGAGCCAGAGATACCTGAGATCTGACTGATAAACCTAAGCCAATTTTCTTTAAATATTACCCTGGATCCCGCTTAAAATACGGTTATATCTAAAATGGCAATGGAAGGAATAGTTTGCCAATCGGACACCGGGAATCCCTTGGTTTCGCATTGATTAAAATCAACAGCTTTCAGTTGAACATTCCGTTCAGCTATGGGTTCGCGCTGGATCAGATTCAGTCATCAACCTTGCTCAGATAGTACCACCAGTAGAAGATGTTGAACAGACAGAACAGTGTGGGGAACATAGTCGAAGAGATACGGTCGATCTTCAGGGCTAATAAGTCCTTGCGCCGCCGCTCGCTGACCGCCGTCACATCGGCGACCGTCGGCAGAAGCGGGTCGCCAGGCAGATGCAGCTTCTTCGGACGGTGCGCTGCATCGTTGCCGGTCGCGGCAGATTGGTGCGGCTGGCAGACACAAGGTCCGCTGGCCCACTGCGACAGCGCCGATTTGAGATTACCATTCAAGCCATACGACCCGGGCGGTCGGTAGCCGTAATCGTTGTCTCTGGCCAACGTCATCATCGGTGAGATCGAGTTGGCAGGCATGAGCGGCGGGCTGGCATGATGCGCCATCATTGTCGGCGCGTGCTGCGCCATCGGCGAGTCCTTGCTGATCAGCTGCAGCTCGTCGTCGAAGAACGGCGCCGTCGAATCGGTGCGTTCGCGACGCCGCCGCCGACGCGGATGGTGCCCGAGTGTCTGTTGATTCGTCGGGTCGAACGAGTGATAATGAGGCAATTGGCGATTGTCGCTGGACTTGTCAGAGTAGACGGGTGGCGGAGGGACGACAGGCGCCGGCTTGCCCGCGACGTCTTCGTCTCTGCTCAGATAACCGACCCAGGCGAGCTCCAGTAGCGATGAGAACACGAATGTCATACAGGACAGCATCCTGAATTGTACATTCGTTGTAGTGATGTGCGAAAGCAAGTATACTGAATCGGTTTCCGGCACGACGCACGAAAAGGTCACATAATATAAAAAGCCCTATTTTGCCACCTATGCAGTGAACTTCTGAACCCAGAGTAGCTGCAGATAACCAAATAGAGTAATCCCAAATTCGCCCTTAGTGAAAGCAATAATCACCCAACTAACGTGCATTTTTTACGTTGAAATACCACAACATAGTAACATCGAGCCTTTCACGATTTGCGCATCGCCTGATTTGGGCATAATAACTTTCGCCTTAGTGATATGATTATCGTAATTCCAGCAAGGATTCAATAGACTTCGTGCGTCTTGCCAAAATCGAAAAACTTGCTCACCAAACATCAATAGCTTTGACGTAAGACACTCGTGGCAGATTCCTGTGAATCAAATTGTTAGTGTGTTACTTTTCAGTGACACAATTTCAACGCCACGTCAATACTTACCTAATGATGTTGCCAAATTGAAAGGTCATTGCGAGCAGCGAATTAACGCCGAGCATCGTTCGCGCCGGAATAGCTTTGGTGCCCAGAGCGAACGCGATCCACGCTGCAAGCGAGTCAAACCAAATTCAATTAGCATCATATGATCATATGCGAACGCCACGAGAGATCGTGGCAGATACAGATGAACGACTATACGCACGTCCGGTAGCGTATGCGGCTAGAACTGGATAAACCAAAGTGCATTTAGAGCAGGCAAACCATTGAAACGCCTCTCAATCTCATACCCAAATTTTTCGACATAGATCTGCTGCCCTCACAAAATGCCCCGGTCAACTCCTTCCTCAATCTGATAGTGGCTAGGGAGATGGGTCTCCGACTCGATTTTAAGACGAAAACTCTTGATCGGTATTGAACTGTTCAAAAAAAAAATTGACACGCGTTGGGATAGTTTAACAGCATTGTCATTGGGCTTCATGCGAGAGTCCTAGCTCGCTTGAAATGATTTCGGAGAAACTGCCATTCGATGTTCATAATAAAAGCATAGGTTTTGCTCATCCATCTACGTCCAATAGAGGTCGATCATCTCTATCAGATTTGAAAGTAGCAAACTCACAGATAAATATTGTAAGAAAGGTTGGTAAGTACGCTTGAAGGATGTACCATCCGTAGCGCCGCTTGAAAACAAATTTCATGGTCAGTTCATGCCAGAAGCCAGCTGGGTATTGCTGAAAAGAGCGCTACAGTGAGCACGCCGAAATTCGGCTGGGTTATTCGGCCCATGAAAGTTATTCGCATTAATGATTAAAGTAAATTAAAGGATAAGTCTGAAACTAAGTAATCAACGGTAAAAATATTCAGTGACTGAAAGGGCAGAAATTTTAACTCTCTCCTTTGCTTTGGGCGTTATCGGAACTCAGAGTAGCACACTGACCACTTCGTTGCGATAGTTGAACCTCTTGATGAGCGCGTAGTCGGCCAGCTCCATCTTCTCCCTCATCAACTCGACGCCCACCGGTGACCAGCTCATCTGCACCTCGTCTGTATTATAGTTGAAGCTTTCAAATGTCAGATGGCAGGCGACAGTGTCGAAGGGAAAGCCTGTCAGGTCCATCTCACAGGGACCGGACAGCTTCAGGCGGTAATTGGTCCAGACCGACCCATTCGGGTAAATCATGAGAAAAACATTGGGGAACGGCGACTCGTGAATGTTCGCTGTTTTTGAGTTAATGAAGCAGGAATTGGGCGTCCAAAGTTTTTTCAGCAGCTCACTATTCAGCGAGAGGTTGTATTTGCACGGCTCCAGGTCTGAATAAGCCAGAGCAGGGTCGAGCCACATTTCGCTGATATAGAT
>JAQGAX010000225.1:0-20083 GCA_034698105.1 Plectus exinocaudatus | reverse complement strand
CGGTTCCTGCACTTATCCGGGCTGCACTTAACCGGGTTCACATATAATGCAAAGTATACGAGAAAAAATCGGGAGCCAGGAAAAACCTGCACTTAACCGGGTCCTGCACTTATCCGGGCTGCACTTATCCGGGTTTTACTGTACTACTTACGAATAGAGATACTAGAGCGAACAATGAATGAAAGCCATTTGCAACTGGTTAATGAGAAAAATTTCTTCACAAAGAGCTTAAATTTCGAAAATATTCGCAACCCAATCCGATGTGAGTGGCATACCAGGGAGGGGGGATTCAACCAGTAGCCGGCCTCAGTAGAAAGAACATACTGAGAGATCTTCGATGACCGTTTGTTTTGCGCCATGTTCATTTCAGTCGACTTTAACACCGGTCTTTTTGGCGCTGTTGGATTGAAAACGACTAGTTCTTGATCTACGGTGTCACTCGCCTGAAAAATAAAAATGCATGTATTTGGCTATTGTGATTGTCCATTTAATTCATTTAAATATGCTCAATTACTTAAGCAGCCAACAGCTACCTCTACATACTATTTCGGAGCATATTGGTTATCTACTAAACTGGCTTAAATTAGAACAAGTAAACGTCATTCTCGCCAGATTTTTCGGCAGTGACGGGGAAATTTCTGGCAAAAAATTAGGGTACGATAGACTACCAGCCAGGTGATATGGCCATATTCACTGGACAGATCGATTTTAATTGAGTTATGCAGCGTTTACCCAAAATTCCCAGAATCACGTCAGTACCTTGCGAACACAATCTGACCAAAGCTTCAAAAACTTTTCTACTTGACAATTTCGACAGTGTCCCGTAAACTATATTTCAAAAATCAATCTGACCCATTGAACTACCGTATATGACCGAAAAATCCCGGGGCTCTAATATTTCGAATGGGCCGTGAACATACCTGTATCCAGGGGGTCAGACCCCCAAGAGGGGTCTACCCCCCGGCCGGGACATTTTTAAAATTTTGCGCCGAAATCCCGACACGAAGAGACTGTACCTCCCCTTCTACCCCCCACCCCACCCCCGAGAAGGTCCAGACCCCCTGGCCTCGGACAGCCGTTACAGGTATGACCGTGAAGGCGTTCACCGCTCTTAATTAGCCAAAAAGAGAAGGGAGAATCGTGTGTTTTTTGGTCGAAAGGGGCTCTATTCGGTCATATACGGTACATATTTTTCAATGAATCTGGCCAGGCAATCTGACCAAATTGCGCTTTTGCAATGCAACTCTGCAGGACCTTTATTCTTCACACTCGCCGGTTCGTTTACATTTGGGTTCAATCAAATTCTTAAACTATTTTTTTTGAAAGTTTAACAGATTAGAAACGTATCAATGGGGGCACCTGTGCTGTGGGCGGTGACTCGATATCTGCCAAAAGAGCGTCGGCGGTTAAAATGGCCGTGCTGAGTCCGATGCCATCACCAACCGCTGTTTTTAATCGAACCGACAAGCCGGCGAATCGAACCATCCTAAACAGAGCCAAAGCAGTTTAATGGTAAGCAGCGCAATTAATCACAATGGTGCCTTCTAAAACTGAACATCAACCGTTGAAGCAAATTATTTTATGATGTTCTCAAACCAAGATTTTGTATTTTTCTACTTCATGGCAAAAATAGGAAGTCCACATTGACTTAAAATCACTCAAAACTAAAACGTCATGATTTCAGCGTAGCACTATTCTGATGAGACATGGGCACGAGGGATATTCCCCAGGCATACCTGAGCAAGGTCGATCTACCTTGTCGAGTCGTGGGCAATATACTGTAACTTACTGTAACCAATATACTGTAACCTTTCGATTTAAAGGGGATCTCAAGTCAAAATACAAGTTGGCTGTAAAATATGCATCGAGGGCGTAGATTCCAAATATCGCATTCGTTTTTGTTAATTCGACTTCTAAATGGTCGAAAACGGCTTGATTGTAGTTGTTCATTCGCATGAGCAGGTTAGTCGAACGACTTAAATGGAATGGTTTTTCGCTAATTTGCAAAATCTTCTTTTGTGAGTTATTTAAATCAAGACTATCGATGTGTCCCTTAAAATGATCGGATACCCGATTTTGCATGAAAAAGAAGAGAAAAACAACAAATTGCTGACAAATGAGCGTACTAGCGAGATATAAAAATGAGTTTAGGCTAGAAACCATTCCAAGCAAATCGCTCGCTAACCCGTTCATCCGAATGAACAACTACAACCAAGCCGTTTTCGACCATTTAGAGATCAAATTAGCAAAAACGAAAGTCCAACTTGTGTTTGACCTAAGATCCACTCTAATATCCGATGTCGTAATTTAAGTGAACTACAAAGTGCGAGAAGAATACCATGAGCGCACTCCAAGTCGACGACACAGACGAATGCCTTTTATTGCGCATTCCTCAGTTTCACGCGGCAATCCGACGTCCAAGAATTCTACAGCACACCGCCATAACGTTTCTAAGAAACCCGAAACGTCGGACGCCAACTGCACTGAAAACGAAAGCCATTTGCATTTGCCATCGAAATCAATCACATAGAGTTACCACTGCACACAACAGTGAATTGCGAGCACTATTTCGCAATACAACAAACTGAGATGACAACAAAGATGAGCTAGCATACAAGTCATACCTAATTAGCTATAGTGTGACACATTTTAGATGGATTGATGAAATTTACAAATTGCTTCTTTTCAACAAAAATCGCCAAGAAAAATAAAGGGACTGTCAAAGTCAAATCCTGTTTGTACAACGTAATGCAAGGATGAACGTACGCAAGGTTTCTAGTTCTTTCCAGCCTTCTTCGATGTCCATGACAATATCGGTTTCTCCAAGCAACTGCGGTACGATCATCTTTACCATACGCTGATGTAGAAGCATGGCGAGTTTTATATTCTTCACCGGGTCACCCATCTGTAAAAGAAGCACACTATTCATTATTTCTTTGGGCGGTTTAATATCGCGTACTTAAGTTAAAGTCATACTTAACTCAATGCTATAGTATATCCCGATATCCCTGTAAGTACGACTTTACCTTAAATACGCGATATCAAACCGGTCCATTATGCTCAAGGCAATACCGAATGCCGGGTGAGTTAATGAAGAACGGCTAGTTTAAAACTAAATGTGAAGACTATTGGTATACTTGTGACCAGCATACTTCATTGAAAATAACTCGCTCTGTATGTGAATGCCGTGCTCAAGCTCTAGTTAAAATTAGGGCTGCAACTGAGACTGGGAACTGCTCCCCGAATCCCCCGTTTCGTAATTTTAATTCAAAAAGTCCAAAATAAGCATTAAACATGCAAAATTCGTCTATCCCGACAATCACTAACTAATAAGATGGTAATCATTTTAAGTCGCAGCTATTCAGTGGCTCATATGAACGTATTTTGAAATTGATGCTTGTCCCCGTCCTGGAAATACAGTTTCCACCTCGTCCCCGTTACAGCCCTAGTTAAAATGCAGAAAACACAAAAATTTGCCAAGACATGAATCTGAGAATTACACAGCGCATTCGCAAACTCTCTATATGACAAATACGAAAAGGCAATTGAAGAGTTCCACAAAATAAGCACCTTCTCGATGACGTTACTCGACAGTTTCGGCACTTTTCCAGCGTCACAGACAGCTAATTTGAACACCGCATGAATAGGACAGCTGCCGATCCCTTCGGCTTTTGGAGTTCTTGCAAGCAAGTCGGCAACAAGATGGTTCTGAAAAATGATAAATAGTACTACAAATATCAATTTAATACAAGAGCATAATTGCAACGTGGCTCGAAAAATGTCACGAATGCTTTAAATGTCTATATTTTACCAAAAAACTAAGTGATCAAAATGAAATTTTAACTACAGTACATTAAACGACGATCATTCGCGTATTAAATTCATCCTCAAATCAGGAAAGTGCCAAGCAATCCCCCTTATTTCTAGCCAAAGGATCAAAAATTGAGGTATTTTCGAGAAAATTTTTGAAATTACACCAGAAAACTAAGATTAGTTTTGGCCCTTACACTACGACCCCCTTGATGTGAAAAATGGTCTCGTATCCTTCACCCTTAAATAGATTCCTGGTACATATATGTTTGAGAAGAGAACCACTAACCTTAGCAGCGTCGTCGCTCAAATGTAGCCTACAGTGCAAATTGAGTACTTCAAATTCCTGTTCAAACGTAGCCAAAGACGATCGGGCGTTCACCGACTGTCGAAGACGAATCAGCTCTGAGGCCAACTTCCACTGACCTAGATGACACGCCCATCTGACGCCTACTAGTCGACTGCGACTGTCCGTCGGTCGAAAATGGACACAGTAGCAAAGGCAAAGTAAGGCTGGCATGTGCTGAAATAAGAACAAAAAAATATATTTCCTCGGATCGAATTCACAATTGCTAAGAACACAATATTGAAAACAATTCCATTACATTGACTGTTAACCCTACGGTATCTGTTACTTGGAAAACAAAATCGTTTCGCCAGGCTGCAATTTTATGGCAAACTGGCACATCAGTGTATATGATGACTCACTTCTGCGGATAAAAGCAATAGCGCGGCGAGCTGCTTAATGAATTGGCCGAACATCTGACGCAAGCTGGCATCGGTGGTGAGGAGCGCCGCCGGTCCTAGCGTTGTCTTCCAAAAGCGGTACGCCTGAAGCAGCGGCCTGAGAGGGTTGATCAAGGCGTGGTTTCTCGAAAAGCAATGGGCGGCGTCGACGTCCTTGCTGGCGTTGGCGACCGATTTCTGCGCTTCGTTGTTCGATTTGAGCAATATCTAAAACGTATGTTGCTATTTTCGTAAACAGTGAGATTCACACAGGACAGGCTAATAAATTAGCCAGGACCCAGCATATGGAATGGACAGTTTTTGAAACTTACCCGTGCATGGGTATTTTTTAGACCATCCAGGCGAGTTACTCGTCCGCTTCACGCACTCGCGGGCTACGGTATTGGGTTACGGTAGGTTGCCCATCACACAGGACGGGCCAAAACCTTCCCCATATATGGTGCAACGTAACCCCATGACTATGGTTCAAGGCACACCGCAGTTCTACCGTATCCTTGAGAACATGCGCACATCAAAACGGCAATCAACTTTAAAGTAGATGCTAAGGGCGAAAACCCAAGACATGCGTGTTGCAAAGAGCGCCTTTTCTATCGCCTATATTTAAAGTAATTTATTATTTCAAGTGACGTGTCGCGGGCCATTAAAAAACTCATATAGAATGGGTGGAAAGTCCCAATACTATTTTGATTTTCAATATATTGGTTAAGTTGCACTGAACAGTAAAGTAGTACAGCATGCCGTACTACAGTAGAACCCGGACATAAGAGAAATTTTTGAATTTCTGCGCTCAGGGACAACAAACTGTGACCCTGGATATAAGCGAAATACGGATAAGAGGATTTTTCCGATTTTCAATACATTCTCTTATATCCGGGGTTCACTGTATAAAAATAAATACAGTATGTAGCAATAAATGTTTATAGAATTGAAAAACATTCTTACCGCTCTTCGAAACTGCAACTTCAGTTTAACGTGTAGCGCCACTAATTCATTAATTTCTTCCATATTTGAGAGAAGCTGCTGATCAGTGGGCTCTGAAAATAACATGAATTAGGACACTACTAAACAAATCAATCATGAATTCCGGCGATCAGAGACTTCCTCGGCGTATCAAAACAAAGACTCTCAAAAATTTCAAAATATCGGACAAAATAAAACATTTTTGTCAAAATGCTACTTTATCACGAATATTTATCTGATTTTCACAAGATTAGCTGTGAATAAACCCATGAGCCCTCTTCAAATGCAAAAAGCCACAACGGAATCAATTGCACACGAGTCAATTATAAGCAAATGAAATCTTGTCATAATCGTGGGACACCCGGTACACGAGTCTAGCAAGTTCAAATGCAAATTTCATTTTGAAAATTTTCTTCAAAGAGCTGCTCACGACAAAACAATTGACTAGCGTAAATATAATATCATTACTCACTGGCAATTTTTGACTTTTCGCTGACAGCGGGCGCGACGAAGTCCGATTTTCGTTTCTGATTGACACCTGGCCGTTGCTGTCGGTTTGAGGCCTCAGCTTTTGACTGTTCGGCGGCCGCCAACTTTTTCTGTTGCCTCGTTGACGGTTTCGTCGATTTCGAACTATGCGGCTGAGATCGATGCTGTTCGATAGTTGGTGACGGCTGAGAAACCAGATGACGAGCTCCTGGACTAGGTGGTTGCCGGCGCCGTCGTGACACCGTCACAAAATCGCGACGAAAACGATGTCCACCATTACGAACAGGTTCACGTGGCGTGCCTGAAATAGGGCGTCAAAAGGCGAACAGAAAAGAGCGTAAAAACCGGCAGGGCTTGATCAAACAGTTTTACAATACGCGCTTCATCATATCTTACCTTGCTTTACCAACTGAGTTAGGGTTTCATTCATAAATAACCAGTGATGTTCACAAACTGGCCCGACCCAGACGGGTACACTCCATTACATGTAAGTGGGGGTGCTTTGGGGGGGGGGTACCTTAGGCCCTATAACGGGTGTCCGAGACTAGGGGGTATGTACCCTAAATTTTTTTCGCCACTACGTGGCGAAATGTTTTTTCCAGCCGGGTGACCGCCTGGTTACAGGTATGCTTAGGCCCCAAACTTAAGAAAAATCAGACCTCCCTGAAAACCGATCGAAAATTTAAAAATGTGCATAATCAGGCAAAAAATTCTAATTTTCGCAATCCAACCGTCATAGCTATGCTTAACCATGGGAGGCAGGGTCGTCCCATTGGTGAAGCTGACGAAGCTGAAGCTTCGGGCGCCAACCAAAGAATTGCCTGATTATGGCCATTTTGACCCTGGTTATGCAACTTTTTCTTGAACCCCCCCCCCCTTCTACACCTGTTACATGTATGGTCGAAACTAGCGCGCTGTGCATAAATTAGTATTCTGGGTTTTGTTCGTATGCATACCTGGAAAAGATCGATCCCCCTGAGCAGAATGCTGAACAAGCTACCGTAACCTACCTAACCTCAGGCAGAATGCTGGGCACTGGAAATTTTCTAAAAAACTTCAAGATACTGCTGAGCCCATCTGTCTGCTCCAGTAACTGCCAAACACTCTCTGAGTAATATATCTTTACCTAGAGTGATTTTTCAAAAAAAAACTCCCCAAGCAGAATGTTGGGCGGGCACTCAGCATATCTGGGTCTCACCCAGAATGCTTGGTGCGACTTTAACGACCTTGCCCAGGTATGTTCGCATTTAGCTTCGTAGCATTTGACCAAATTTAAACAAATTGTGATGCGATTAATACCTTGCAGCAGAAGGCGCATATTGAACGAAAACTTGGTCATCTCGCAGCACAGCAAACATAACACCGCCAACTGGGCGAACACCTCGATCGTGTACCTAAAATGGATAGCGCTGATATGCATTGACTGAGCTGATGACCGTCATTAGAACACAGACACAAAAAGCAAAAATGTATTCATTAAGTCTCCAAGAGACATCATTTTATCCTAGGATCTTTTCTCAAAACTGGCTGACAGAAAGTGTCAAAAATCGGCCCGGTACGTTAGATCAGTGCGATACTATTATATAACTATAAGGTAATAATTGTTCAAATTTCTTCATCGTTCGAAAAAATTGCATGCATTGGTTTAGTGAAAAATTGTTTCATAGCTTGTGCTCGCTAGTGAAAAGAGCTCTTACGGTAAGCGAATTTTTACAAATTAAATTTTCCCATTGCAAATTTGATTGTCTTTGTTTGAGCGCAATTACCGATAAACAGGGGTGAACTTTTGGGGCAGAACATTAATCTTAACTGGTAGAAGACATCATTAAGTGGGTGAAAAATATTTCGGCCCGGCCCGGGCCTGGTAAGAACCTCTCATCTTATATCGGCTCGGACCCGCCCGTGAATATAACCGCTTTTAATATATGAAAACCGCCTAATTCTTTTTCACTTTTGGATCCCTTTAATGAAATCGTTTTTCAGACCCACATGTCAACTAATCTTAAAAGCCGACTGGGATCAGCACCAATCATTAATCACCCCTTCAGGCACAAAAACTGTATCATACACACATTGAATGATACTTCAAATCGATCTCCTGGTCGGTCCTGGTGGTGTCCTTGACGAAGGGCGCCGAGGACTGGAGTAGCGTCTGGACGTCGTGCGTTAGGCTGGCCGCCAACAGCATCATGAACCGACTCAGCACGCAGTTCCACACCGACAGGCGCATCGACGTCTCGCACCGATAGAGCGCCACACGTTCTGTTATCTGAAAAGAATAAATTCCTTAGACAAGAACGCAGGAACATAACCAGATACTTAAAAATTCTCATTAGCGAAAATGAAGTCTTGAAAATTTACAAATACAACATAGGGAACCGGAACATTTTTAAATATTCGACAAAACCAACTTTACGGGATAGCGCAGGTTATTAAAAATTTGGCGTGCAAACATTTACGTTCCGTTCCGCGCGCATTGTAGATAGCAGAGATCATGAATCTTCGCAATATCAGTCTAATATCCATAAATCAGCGACTTTCTTAATAAAAGCCAATTTCTGAGCTTCTCATCACTAGGGCTGTAATGAGGACGGGGAATTTCCCCATCCCCAGAATTTAAAAATTTTCCCGTCACTGACATTTTTAAGCTTTTGTCTCAAAAATTACGAACATTTGCTAAATGTACTACTGATGTCAATTCATTTCGTAAATACAATGGCGGATCACGAAAGACTAATTGGAGTATTTATCTACAGCTTATCTGTCATCGATATTGAGGCTTGGAGTCAAGCTGTCACCATCCTATATCGATCCCGGAAAATTGTGGTTTCGTTCTGTCCCCGAAATTTCTCGTCCCCGGAATCCTCCAATTAAACATTACAGCTCTACCCATCACTCATTATTGCACAGTTAAACGGACTATGGGGTGAATTCATAGTACCTTCCATCATACCTGTAACGGGTGTCCGCGGCCAGGGGGGTCTGGACCTTCTCTCGGGGGGGGGGAGGGGTCAGGCCAGGGGGGGGGGGCGGACCCCCCCCAGACCCCCCCCCCCCCCCCCCCCCCCCCCCCCCCCCCCCCCCCATAAACCCCCCTGGTTACAGGTATGCCTTCCATATATCCTTGACTTCGATCCAACGCATCCCCGGATATGCAAACATAACATTGAATGCTAATTTCTGTATGAGCATCTGTCTGCCTCATTGTCGACCTTTACTGAACGCAAAACTAACCTTTCTCAAGAATCGAACTGGACGAAAGTCAGACATATTGGTGATGTAGTTCTCCAACCAGGCGATCGAGCACAACAACAGTGAGCAGGTCACTACGATCGGTAAGGGCAAATCCGCCTCCAGCAAAGCGAGTACCACAGGCCCGCCATCTATAAGAAACCGTATCTTTATTGAAATCATGTTCTGCGAAATAAAATTATTATAACGCTACTAAGTACATTTTGCAAACAAACACTAATAAAATCTGTGATTAAATTGCTGAAAAGCAATTAAACAAGGAAGTATGGGACCTGTGAAGCACTAAGTATGGAAATTTACTGACTGTGACAAAACAAACGTCTCACCGCCGAAGGCGAGCATGTCGGTGACGGTGATGCCGACGGCCGTGTAGATGGTGGCGAACAGCGAAAGGAGGCCTTCGATGATGACGACGGCGGTGATCACCATGGGGTGGATGATTAACGAAAGCAGGCAGACCCGCGCGAACCTCAGATAATTCAGCACGAACGTCTAAAATAAATCACGTTAAATATACATTTAATCATTTTGCGCACACCGTGTCAATACGAATGGGGAAAGTTATGCGAGTAATTACTTCAAATATAGTTGAAGATAAATTTCTCATTCTGGAGTAAAAAATTCTGGCTTCGCCTATTCTATCCTATATTCAGTTGCAAACGATAACCGGGAAGAGAGACAATACGAAGTTGACGCAAATGGCGGTGCATCGCTTTTAAAAAGAAACGGATATATTAGATTTCGATTGCCGAATGTGGATTGAAGGCTGAGTTGCGGATATGGGGAAAGTTGTTCGTACCGCGAACAGAAAGCTCATCAACCGCCACCTAACTGGCCTCTCAAGCGACCACGGTCAATTGACTGCAGTAGTCAGGGTTTGGATGGATGTATACGCCGCACGCAAAAGCATACCATGACCGCTCGCTCTCCATATGCCACGACTTTACTTCAGAAACGCGAGGTACAAACCAATCAATACACATAAATTATCGGAATTTCAAACAGAGAGATAGGTTAAAGTGACTCCAATATCAGTGCACCGTAGCTGTAGTTTCTTGAAGACCGAATATTCTCTGTCCTTTCGTTCCATCGCATGGCCATTTTTCGATCAGTAAACTTCGTGGCTAAAAGTTTTCATCTGCTTTAGCCGAGCAACTTCTGCTTCCTTT
Organism: Plectus exinocaudatus; assembly: GCA_034698105.1. NCBI lineage: Eukaryota > Metazoa > Nematoda > Chromadorea > Plectida > Plectidae > Plectus > Plectus exinocaudatus. The sequence continues at coordinate 9,656 of JAQGAX010000225.1, read as the reverse complement.
GTTTGAAGTTTGCAGCAGGCGTCGCAGTTGATGACGAATCAAATGAATTGATGACACTACTTGACGGTGATATACCGTACTTAAAGATATGCCACTATTTCTGCGTGTGCCACTATTAATTCAACCTCTCCATATCCTGTGCTACTATTGTTTGCGTGTGCCAAAATTATGGTAATTGGCATCAAAAATTCATTACAGTCATCTGAACCGCGTTCATTATACGCATGCTAACATTCGAACGCTCCGTGCATAACCGCAATAGCTGGTCTAATTAGTCGCGCTGCCTTGATTGACACCTGTAATGCCGCTTGCCTATCCGCAACTATCCGCTTGTCCTTTAAATATCGATAATAAAAAATCAGTTGCCTTAGTATTTGTTTAATTAAATGCAAAAATATGAAAGAACACAGTAGCTATTGATTTTAAAAAACAAAAATATAGAATAATGAAAATTAACAAAGTTTACAGCAAATTCAATTCTATATAAGGGGCCACTCATATATTACGTCACGCTCGGGGAGGAGGGGGGAGACGACCTGTGACGGTGGGGGGAGGGTGTGGCACCCCAGCGCGATACAAGAACGATGGGCTATCAATCACATTTCCTCGGCCACCGTCAGCTAATTAAGGTTAGTTAATCGGCTGGCGGCACAATAACCAAGTGTGTGATAGGCATGCCATTTGTGAGCTAAAAAGGGCCTCTATTGTCAGCGAGTGAGTGAGCTGCATCGAGTCAGTATACTGTACGTGCGTGACGTGACGGGGGTGGGGGGTGGTAAGCGGTAGCGTGACGGAAACGAGACGAGGGAGTGGTAAAAAAAGGTCAACAACAGCGTGACGTAATTTATGAACGGCCCTTAAACGCACAAAAAAGCCAAATAAAATCGGCCGTACAGCGAGGAACAGCAGGAGGGACGGACTTAGGAAGCCTCTGACAAGGACGTTGAGAAGGGAACTGAGGAGTAGCAACTGGGGAACACACATCCCCAGCCAGAAGTCTTCGTAGAACAGCGTCGACGCGTACTCTGCCTTCTCAGGCGTTTGCGCGATGTACGCATTCGGGAAGGCTGAAAAAGATTAGGATGCAATTCCTTCTAGTTGAACGATTTTTTTTGAAAGAGTGGTAATGTCATTTAAATTTATAGCTGCTTCCATGGTGCCAACTGAGCCGCTATAGAACTCTGTTCCACTAAGGCTGGAGGAATTTTGAATTTTGGCCAATTTTCATTCCAGCCAAACACTGTACCCCTCCTTATCGTTATCATTATTTCTCCCACCCCTCCCGAGATCGCTCAGTTTGAAATGTAACAAAAGAAAAACTGCTTACGAATGCAGAAAGTTGGTGGGAAACCGACGGCCAGAACGTATTGCAGCGGCAGCAAGAGGTCAAAGAAGAAGAACCGGATGCGCTCGGTGGTGGCGTGCGATAGAAACGCGAAGACGGCAAGCCAGATGACCATCAGCGCAGTCAGGTCCATGCGTATCCCCGCCACGATTGCCATCTCAAGTGGGACAGCTGAAAAGACAGAGATCAGGATACATTATATCTCCTTTATTAAGATAACGCACAAGCACCATTTTGATTGATAGAAGAAAGAAAGAACATAAGCGCAATGAAAAATTTGTACTCACGTCCACTAAATTTATATGGCTCGCTTTGCTAGCCTGTACGTAAGCTAAAGCAAATAATATGAAAAATTCATCTTTTTGTAGGGATTAGGTTTCGGCTTCTGTATAGACAAGCGCAGCGAGCCGAATAAGTTTGAAAACTACATCCAATTGGGCGTGTTCTCATCTACCGAGTGTTCTGTAGAGTGATGATATTCTATTCATACAATACGCAACGCGATTTTGGTCATTCTCGGATACCCCTCTCCAGTAACCCACTAATCTAGTCGATATCTGAAAGCTAAAACTTTATGCATTCTTGAGGGTAACGCGTCCTATTAGCATACCTGGGCCAGATCCACTCCCTGTGTCGAGTGCTGAGCAAGGGTACTGTAACTCTGCCATAACCCAAAATTGCGCCAATTCAAGAGACAATTTAAATTTTGCTGCAAAGATGCATATTTTGGGCGATGAGTCAGCTTACTGCTGAGACCATGAGTCGGCTCAAGTAACTTATGAACATTCCCAAACCTCATTTTATCTAGTGTAAACGTTCGAAAAACTTGCGCTAAGTGTTGGGTAGTGGGTAATTTTCGGTTCCATGTCGAGTGGTGGGCACGACATTAAACGACCTTGCCGAGGTATGCCTATCACTCAGACATCCCCTCTCTTTGCGTTACGTACTTAAAAAACAGTTCATACGGACAATTTTGAATTAGTGGGCGCTAACTCAACAATTACCGCATCACAAGTCGGTAATTAAAGTAAGACGGTGAAAGAGGGGCAGAGTGGGGAGCAAACCAAATAGAATACGATTTGTTTTCAGCATCAGAGTTGATCAGAAAATATTTGAAGACTGGGGGCCGTATTTACTAAGCACGCAGACGGCGCGGCGTACAGTGCAAAACATATAATATCGATTACTCCTGTATAGTATGTTTTGCATTGTGCGCCTGGCGCAGGCGTGCCTAGTAAATACGGCCCCTGTTCTCAAAACTAGCGAATGAATGCAATTTGAAAAGAATGATTTTAATCACCCAACCACAAACCCTTTTGAAATAACAGGCATACCTTCAATGTCACGGCGATTAGAGAGAGAACGTCTGAAGAACTGCTCGATTCAATCAGTCATTTAGCCAGTTCTCGTGAGTAACTGAAGACAGTTGTTGCATTTGTCGGCAGAGACGTCGAGTTCGTCACAATCGCAGTGGGAATGGTTCGAGAGTCAGCTACTGACACTGAAATGAAAGATCGTTCAATAAAAAATGAGCAATAAAAGTCAAGATAACGGCTACAAGTGTAAGCAACATGCAATGCTTCAATTTGGAAAACGATACACCGGAATTGACCACTATACCCCTGTGTATCGTTTACCGGTGCATAGGCCTATGTACCGGTACCGGTTAACTCCATTTAATCGCAAAATATTTGATTGCATAGCCTATGAAAAACGTCTCGCAACGCTATACTCTCTCATAAGAACAAATTGAAAGTTCAATGCCGAGCAGAGAGTACTATTCCAAACAAGCGTTAGTGTTTTGGTTCAATTTCGTCTCCTTTTCTCCAGATAAGGCGAACCCGAGCTGTATACCCGTCACCTATACCGTATATTTTTTGACGTTCGCGTCGAGACCCAATAAATCCAGACAACAAATTAAAAATTGGATAAGGATTATTTCATGGTTATAGCGAATAAAATGACAATTGGATTTGCTACCTGTAAACCGATGCTTTGAGTTAGCGAATATGTTATCATTCGGCACTAACAGGCTCGAATAAGCTATGGTCAAGGTGATTGGATGCAAAATGATCGTATAGGATGCAACGTACCGTGTCTTGAACACTTGAGCTTTGTGATTCGGTAACTAAATTTATTTCCTTTTCCTCCATTGCCTTCCGTGACATTGTGACAGAATGATGTAGTTGTGTTTGCTTTTGCAACAAGCAGAGTACTTTCTCTTTCTAGCTGCTTGTAGACTATTTGTGGGATACGGACGGATATGAAAAAGTGTGACCATGCGAGCGAGCAATTTATAAAAAGAGGGGCATTTAGAGCCCTACTTTGAAACCCGTTCCCGCTACAGCCGCTACAGCACGTAACGCGCAGATTTATGAGATTTTTTCCCAAATAAATTCTTCGATGCGCCCATTCGTCTCGATGCCGGCTCGCCTGTCTGTCTGAATGCTGCTTTTAACGAGATTGTATTATCAGCTTTTTAGTCCTATATCGTCAACGACAGCCTAAGTGCAGCAACAACAACATTCGTCTGCTGCAAATGTGTACAACTAACCTTGGAAATGACAGGTTAGCACCATTCTGGTCCCATAGGGAAATTATGTTTCAAGTTGATTGCCATGGCAACGAACCGTAACTTATTTGCAGAGCGGAGGCAAAAATTTTGAGCGTCTTTTTTCTTAGCTTGCCTTTTTCTTAGCTTCGTCTCATAAAATTATCCCCCTCAGCCGTCAAATGGCTCCATTATTATTCGTTTCTTATTTTGGCCATCTGGGAGGAGGAGGTAAAAGCCACCCAAAATTTCGTTGCTAACTTTATGATTGGTCCGAAAGTTGGTGTTACTCTTCTGTCGAATAAAAAAGTAGTGCAAACTGCCCTGCGACATTCGTCGAATTTCTTGCAAGATTATTATCTAACTCTGACGTCCCTTTGGCTGAAATTGCTCCGTCTACCCACCGCCTATCCCTCGTTTGAGCGACATTAGCTATTGATTGACAGCTTATGCGGGTTCAAAAAGTGCAAAATGAGCAAACGGGAGCCAATGAGCCAACTAAACCGTCCTTCACTAAGCCGGGCTTTCCTGCAGAGCAAAGGACAGGAGGAGGGAGCCAGAAAAAACCTGCACTTATGCGTGCTCTACTTTCTGTCATTCTTTTTTCGCAAGAATAGTTTAAAAGTTGTAACTTTTACTGATGTTAGGTTAATTGAACAAAGAGAGCGACTTTAAGCGATTCAGTTGCCAAACGGCTCGATCCCTGGAAAGATTTTTCCGTTAATATTGTTATGTGATTTCTGCTCAATTTCAGGACGAAGCAGACATAGTTCGAGAAGTTCAACTGAATAGAAGCAATCATGAGCGACTGTGACAACAAAAGTGGTTAGTTTTGGCATAATGTCTTTGGCCCGCAAGCATCACTGCCGAAAAGCAAAGCGAGCACAGTATAGAATACAAAGATTGATGAGTGGCTTCGTCATTCACGGCCCAATTTGCTTATGTGATGCGAGCTGTCGAATGCAGACGCCGTCGAGGAATAGTGTTTGTGCTCATGCGCTATTTGAAATTCTCTACCTACGCTCCCTCGCCAAATTTTTCGACTTGCTTATTTGCTTACAAGTAAGGTTGTACCACGTCAGGGTTGGGGTTTAGCTATTCAATTAAGCGATTCTGTCACTTATGCCACAAAGCATAGCTAACAAGATTAACTAATTGAAAACCCCCAACGTCACCCCATCCCCAGTGCGGGGTCTAGGCTTTTAATTAGCGATTCTTATCTGCTGTGTTTTGTGTGGCGAAAGTGACAGCCCCGACCCCGACCGTTATAACCCTGCGTATAAGTGACGCTATCTACCACTCGCTATCGGTTGATTCTGTGCTCGAGAAATAATTGCACTTTGCGTAGTCCCTCAATCACGAATAGAATATGCAACTGTCTCTTGAAAATTTTATTTAATATCAACGAAACGTAGAAGAAATGTCTACTGTTTAGACTAAATATATTTTTCTCACCTGGTTCGTTTTCTAAAACGGTGTGCTTTAGGCAAATCAGCCACTTCTGTTCGTCGGAGGCCCGTGGCACTGGATGCGACAAGTCCGAAGAAGCCAGATTCTCGCAGTAAACTTCTGTCTGCACGTACTCCGGAACCGGCAAAGACTCCATTGAAGATAGCCAATAAGACGCCCCCGATCAAGTGGAAGAAATCCACTTCTGTCAGTCCAAACGTCCAAACAAACAAGGTTAGTATCTCATGTACTATAGTGGCGCTGTATTCCCCTTGCTAGCTCGTATAATGTTTACGTCTGCATTTTGTTGTAAACCTACATTGACACAATCATTTCTTAGCTGTTTATCCCCCACAGAACCTTGGCGTAACTTTAAACTGCCGATGGATTTATTTTCGCCAAGGAACCTTCCGCGGTTGGGTAAGGGTAGAAATTATTCAGTGGTAGAAAATTTAGGTGAATTAGGTGAAAAATCAATGCTACTATGCAATGCATTACACTGGCACAGTGCCAAATAACATTACATAGCACAGCAGAACGCATTACATAGCAGTATTGATTTTCGCCTAAATCTCTGACTTATATTACCCATATATTTAATGCCACCCAATGCTGCGGAGGTGGCCCAGTGTTTAACACGCATGCTGGTTCGTTCCCCGCCGCTGTTGGCAATAAGTCCCAATATTTGATTGGGACTTTTTGCCAATCTCGGTAAGGCATGCGACGGCTGACTGGAAGGGCACGTATCGTATCGATAAGGGCCTTCCTAGGAAGACCTGGAAATAGAGGACCCTGCGACAGCGGAACAAACGCTAGGAACGTAATTTTTTATTTAATACCACCCAATATTTCAACCCAGTATTCAAATTGGTATGAAGCCACAAAAAGACACGCAACTATTTTCGCCGCAGGATTTTTGACTGAGATTCAAATTGTAAACTAATCAGTTACATAGATTTCCTGGAGGGTGGAGAGTTACTCTCCACCAACCGGATCCCAGGGACGAAGCTGTGCGAATGTCCCCTTCTACAAATCGGCGAACGATAAAAAAATTGACAGAACTTCACATTTTAATTTTTTGCCTTCCCTCGCGATCCATTTTATTTTGAAAACATTTTGCGACCTCCCCTTTCTCAAATGTTCCCCTATTATTATAATCTGATTGATGTCACATTATCATTTATCGCAATCTTAGCCGCATGTCACCTATGTATGCTATGAATCCTTTCCAGCAAAACGAGAAGTCTTCGTTGACATCACCGATGCCGCGGATGGAAACGTCAGTGGCGGAGCTGAAGAAAGCGGAGGAAGGCAATGGCAAGGTACGGGAATCATGGTCTTTAAAGTCAGCTCAATTTCGCAAAAGCCCAATCTATACATTATGGTGCGCTTCATAGCTGTCCGTCCATCTGTCCATTAAAACGATATAGTATTGATTTTTCTCAGCTGCGAAAAACATACAGGGTGGCCTACGTAACTATGATACAATTGTTTGCCCATAGATAATTTATTTCTGAACCGATTCCAACCGAAATTGAGTATATGATAGAATTATTTTAGTTGATTTGAAGGTTTTACTTGACTAAGTTTTATGTAGCTCTGACCCACATTCGCTGAAAAGTTTAACTTTTGAAAATACTCGAAATTTTACTGGTGAAAGTGATTTTGTAGCAAGTTTAAATTCTTTCAGACTTTCGCCGCTCGTGTGGGGGTACTTTCATTATAATGAGCGTAAAATTCGTAGTCTGGATTGAATTTTTACTCGTACTGTTTTGATAACAGCAGGACGCTGGGACAAACTTTTGATTCTGGTTGATTGGGCTAAACTTCTGTGTCGAAATACATATCGGGCCGCTTATTTCCGGAACGTATCCTATAATTAAATGCTGAATTATTTGTTTTCAGGTTCCTGAGATTGATACCTGCACCCGAATTTTCGAGTACAACATTGGTTCGTTGTTTTTTTTAACATTCTTACACGAAAGAGCGGTGTGCAAATATTGCAAATAGTACATGTTCGATTTAGTCATCAGTGATACAACAATATATTTTTGCCAGTGTTCATTTCCAAGTAGCATTTATTTTTAATATATATTGTAATATACTGGTTCTTACCGTTCCGCTTGAGCTGAATTATGTACGGAATTGGAATAATGTTTTACAATACCAATTTTATTACTGTTCATCACAAAATTATTCAGTAAGTTCACCCTGATTATTATTGTGATAATCTGACCCTCTACGCCCGCCAGCAATTTTAAAGTGCACTTTTAGATACTTCTCCGACTCGGCGAAATGTCCTGCCACCACTCGATGATTTCCCACCAGTACCCGGCCTCAATGAATATTACCATTTATCTACACCGCTGCCAATGACCTGGGACGAATTTATGGACAGATTAAAGGGTCCCGAGTTCAGCTTTGTCGAGGATATCGAGGAAAAAGAAGTGGATCAGACTGGTATGAAAGTAACTCTTCGTAATTTTTCAATTATTAGACGAAGATGGTTTCATTTATTACCGTAACGCAAAAGCGACGGGTTTTTTCTTATTGCGTGATTCGCACAATCGTAGCAGAGCTGGACACAGGTCGAAAACCGGATGGCCACTGCCGTAATTCGGGTGGGGCTCAGACAGACCTGAGCACGTTCCGGCGTCTGGGGCGTCGGGCTACAAGTACTTAAAAATCCAATTGTATCCAGTATAAACCTCAATTTTTTCTGCCGCTACGTTTTTCTCTTTTTATGGACACGTTTTGCGCTCCCCCCCCCAGATTTTTTGCCAAAATTGTGGACCCCCTCTAGGAGGTCTGACTACCGTCCTCCGCAACCCCTAATGCCCAGCTCTGGGGACAGACTATTAGGGAGGACGTACCCCATACCTCTAGTATGCGCTCGTCCCTGCCTAGCAGTAATGGCGTCAAATTGCGCACGATTCATTTTTTTTTTCATTTTTGCAATTCATTTTCAAGCGTTTTGAATGCGGTTATGACCTGGGTTAACGAAATCTATTTCTAAAGCGTTTTACAGACGACGAGTTGACCAATTCGAACAAGTACTTCTCCTCCAGCAACTCCGTGTCCGCCTCTGCGCCCAAAGCAGAAAAGCCGAATGAACAGCTGAAAGAGCAGCAGAACTCGAGAAAACATCAGTCGTCGAGGAGGGAGCAGCCGTCAAGTGGGCAAAAACGCAAGAGGAATAACGTCCCGCCCGCCATCACGAAACAACCCAAACTCGCTGGTGAATACTGAAATTTTGTCTTTACTTTCTGTTGATCAGTTGCGGAATGAGATGGTTGCATTTTTTTATTAACTGAAACACAACTGCGACGGGTTTGTGTTTGCCTATGTGATTCCCATAATCAATGATCCCTCTTATAAACTACCATTGATCATTTGATCCATTTTTTGCGAACTTATAATCGCTAAGAGATGTATAAAACCTAGTGCATGTTAGAATTCAGATGGATGAACCAGATAATCGACTTTTCGTTCCACTACGATCAAGTTAATACGGGTTACTCAACTGTTATTTTATGTTCGAGCGCAGAATCAGCAATAGATTCTCGACGAAACGATAGGTAAAACGGACTGTTTTATGCAACGACAGCAAATTTTGAAGATCTATGAATTGAACGTTACGGTGCTTGATTTGAATTTGTTTTTGCTATGTACAATATTTGACTGAAGTTGGTTGTTATGCTAACGCGCTTTGATTTCAGCGGGAGCTGGAAAGAAGGTCGGATCGCAGGCGGTAAATCCGCTCGAGTTGTTTGTTCACGGCTACCCTCCCAACACGACGAGCGAGCAGATCAAGATCCTCTTCAAGAACTGCATCTACGTTCACTTTCCGTCCCCCACAAAGCCCAAGAATAAGAAGTAAGCGTGTCGTTCTTAAAGGGACTTTGTGGAAGAATTAATTTCGTGGTTAAAATATGCAATGAAATGCATTATTAGAGGTGAACGAGCGATCAGAAGATCGTGCGTTGTTTGAAGAAATATGACACTGTTCATGCCATTGCTGTTGCAGGTTCTGCTTCGTGAAGTTCGCGAACGAGGCGGATGCGTCGGCGGCGTTAGAGAAGAGCAAGAACATCAAGGTCGGCGGCAATCCCATCAACGTCATGTACGCCCGCTTCAAGCCCGAGAAGCAGTGAGAAATGGCTGTCAGACTACAATGATGAACATGTTAAAATTATGATACATGTATTGTTGGTTTCTCGATAGACTATGACTATTGCAATCCGTTGCGTCTCGCTGATTTGTCTCGTTGATTGTTGGACTCAGTTGAGACTAAAAAATGAATAGTTTTAT
>JAQGAX010000224.1:0-20136 GCA_034698105.1 Plectus exinocaudatus | reverse complement strand
AATTTGTTGCTAATAACGCAACTAACTTCGTCATACACGTACACCGTAATGGTCTCCGAAATTTTTTATCATGCATTATTTTTGTGTGCAGTAGTAAGTAATAGAAGTTCACAGACAAAGACAGAAACAGACACAGACATAGACAACGCACATTTTCGTGAAGTTTTGAGCCGGAGGGTTTTGTTGTGATTGAGGACTTGGGCTCGTTCTCGGAAGAAGAACTTGCATTTCGACATTTTCGTTTCCGTACACTGGAGTGCAGGGTCCCTGTCGATTTTTCTTGTTGTTCCTATTTTTATTCTTTCGTTTCACCTCTCCAACAGTTCCCAATTCGCTTGCGTACTGTAAAAACAAGCGCTAATTTTAGATTAAACCGCACTACGGTACTTCGCTACCGTATGTTTTCTAATATAACTCTGTTCTTCAATACAAATCTCAGCCTCTAAAAGGTCTATCTCAGCTCGCGATATCTGCATTTGACGATCGAATATTTTTCGCTGATGTGATCAGTAAAGCCAATGAAGTGTTCTGCATATTTTGCTTTGCAATTTTATCAAAAAGTCACGATAATAATTCGACTGCGAGAAGTACTCTATTTGCAAGAGAATCGAACGGTATACTATAAGCTAGCTCATGGGCTTCGACATTTTTTGATTTCCTTTAAATGTCATGCCACATTCAGTATAGAATTAGCTTCGTCGTTAAATGAATTTGAATACAATCATATGGATTTTTTAACCTCTAAAAATGATCAATCGCTTTGAGTGAAGTAAAATTTGCATGCCTCGGGGCAGGCGGCTTTAAGCTGTATTTTAAATTTTCTTTGACATTCGTGGAAGTCCATTCGATCTTCGCAATCCATCATCCATAATTCCTTGCACAACTCGTAACTGTAATAAATGTTTTGCGCACGTTATAAAGCAAAGTTAACAAAAGTAATTAATTAATGAAAAACTAAACATTCGCGCGCAGCATTCACATTTATTTCCCACCTGGAGCAATGACCATAATAAAATTTCTTTAGTCAAGTTTCCGAAATCTGAGTACGGTATTCCGCAGCCTATTACTCATGTATAGAAGGAACCCATGCCTGCGATAATACTCACATTTCTCGTGGAGCTAATTTCGGATGCTCCAGTCGACGACCGCTTTCCAGATATTCCTGTCGTTGGAACACATTCATATTTTTGAAGGGCTGTTTGTCGCCTAACTCAAACAGCTCCCAGATGAGATAGCCGAATAACCACCTGCAATTTTAGACACAGTTCCAAATAATATTCGTTTGTTCTGCAACGATTTGAAAATTTAGGGGAGGGCGTATGTTGAAGAGGGGACAAAATCAAATTTTAAGAAATTTCCGGGGACTGGGACTATTTTTTAAACAAACATACCAATCAGCCCTCAGACTGATTACGAGATCAGGTGCTGTGTTGTTTGGCAAATACAGTCGTGAATTACTTGGGCCGTATATGCCGTCTGATGTCATTCGCGAAAGTCCAAAATCGGCGATCTTAATCTTGAAATCACTCTTAAGAAGGATGTTGCGCAGGGCAAGGTCACGATGAATTATCTGAAGATTGCGGAGAACTTTAATAACAATACAATCAAATTTACTCTGTAATAATCCTAACCGGACGTGGGCATTGTCCAGCGCCTATAGGGGGCATATCAGTCCCTTTTTCAAAAAATATGTCACTTTTATCTAGTGTAAACTTCAAATTTTCCACTCCTGGGGTCTATTTCAGTAAGAGCAGGAAACAGCGCGCAGTGCACAAAACATAGTGATCAATAAATTATCGATTACTATGTTTTGCGTGCTGCGCGCTGTGTCCTGTGCTTTAGTGAAATAGGCCCCTGGTGAATGGTCTACAATTAAAATATCTGCATAGTAGGACGATACCTTTAGGTAAATCACCCCTCATCTCAACAGTTTATTTCGGTTTCGAGCATGAAATAAACCGTCAGATATTGTAAATAACATTCACGCTAGGGTATACCGTTTTTGCAATCACGAGCAACTTTATGTCTCGTTTTATAAACATATTAATGAAATTATTGCGGTTACAGAATGTCAGGGAAAAGTAAGTGCGCTTACATTTTTCTCATGCAGAAAGATCATTCCTGAAACAATTTGAAAGCCGAATGCTAGCAAATCGCTCGTCGTAACTCTTCCAAGACCGCGTCGACCTTTGTAGCCAGCAGACCAACCTGGTTGTCGTTTTGCCTGAAAATGCAGTGTAAAAATACACAATCACAATTTTCAGTTCACTTCGTTGGACTTTTGAGACTGCTTTGAATATTGAAAATCTACAAGGGGTCATTCAAAACTGACGTCGCGCTAATGACGTAAGGTCATCTTACAGAAAGTAGTATCCCGATACATGTCACGCTTACTTTATAGGTAGTTGGCTGCATTAAGGTGTCCAACAAATCGTTATCGTAAACCGTGCTGACAATTTCATCAATGAACTGGTCGTCTTCTTTCTTCTTCTTCAAGAACTTATCCAGAGCGCCGAAATCGCATAGCTCGGTGATTAAGCAGACATTATGAGCATCTAGTGTTACTGCTCCAATGAAATGCAAGATGTATTCGTGTTCTCCAATGTCTGCAAAGAAAAGTGACCCGATTCATTTTATACAGATAGCTGGGAGTCGTCAACTGGGGAATGAAAGAAATGAGCGTGCGGGAGAATATGGTGAGAAATAATATAACCTGAAGGGATCCGACTGCTTCAATAGGATTGCGCATTCTTAGTAGGGAAATGTTCTAGACATTCGCGTAGTGGCGAAGAAGGGTTTTTCGTAAGATAGAATGGCATTTTATTGGACTTCTCGGAAACCGCGACAATCAGTGCCTTAATTACTGAATTTCATGTACCCAAATGGTCCCAAGAGATATTAGCCGTTGCCGGCGTTTGACTATCATAACCGCATCAATCTTCAAAAAGATACCAAAAAAGGATTCAAGCAATTGTACAAGATCTAAGCGAATGCAGTATGCGGCAGAAAATAGTTACCAGAGAGAAGTGCAATTTCGGCATAAATCGCTTTGATTTGGCAGACTTTTTCTTTTTTCGCTTCCTTTACTGCTACCTTTATGTGTTTTCCATTTTTGTCTTTATATTTCGCAGGATAAACAGTTCCATAGAACCCTTCACCAAGCGGCTAAAAATCAAGCATGATAATCATTGAGGTAACTTCTCTGGGCGATAACCCAAGCTCAAACGACTGTGTTTGAATTCAAAATATTATTTTTTTATCAGCGAAATAAACGATTCTGTAGTACAAGGTGGTTAATTTACTATGTATGTTACTCCTATGCAAATATAAGTGCAATAACAATGCAAAAGCGCAAATTAATACCTTAGCTTTCTTATCTCTTTCGATGCTTTGCTTTGGTATTTCATAACATGGATTTAATAAAGCTGGATTCCAATCGATGTATCCGGAAACAGAAGCGGAAGCGTTTTGCATGGCCTGAAGCAAAAATATATTAATTGAAAATAGGCAGGCGCGGCATCAGAAATTAATTCAGGGGAAATCAAGAATTTGGTGAGGGACCTACTTCCACCTAATATTTCAGACCTATAAAAGACAGGGGGAAATATATAATACCTCGTCCGTCTCCCTTACGCAGCTTTTTCAGATCTTGCACTGAACAAGTTCAAGTTCAATATTTAAAATTTTTGCACCACAAAGTAAAGAACTTGCGTCTTCGCGCCGAAAGTACGAAGAAAATTTTGCGACCACCCTTCGACCTCAGAGCCCAGTTACAGCTGTGTGGTAGAGGGAAGCCTTCTTGCCTTTTGCTCCAGCACCACTTCTTAGGAAAAGATTCAAAAAATATCTGCAGAACGATTAGGAGGGAGGCGTAGGATAGGCGCAGGTACAGTGGCTTTGCGTTCGCTTTTCCTCTTTATATGTCATACTTAAGCTCCTTCCGCTGACTCAGCGTCAGTTCTGAGAAAAAAGCTGCACGAAATATTTGCAGAACGACCGGAAGGAGGATAGGTGCAACTCTTTTCTTCGCATTTGTTTTGTCTTTGCGCAGACGGTTTGCACTCAACTGCTGAACCTCTGCCGCGTTCGTCACGGTCTGACTCAGAGAACAGCTGTGTTGAAAATGGATCCTTGAGTGCAGCGCGGTCGACTGGCACGACCGTCCAACGGCGTTTAATCTACGTCAGCGGAGCAGTGTAAAGTGGCAGCGTACAAACAGAGGGCAGATGATTTCCGGAACTAATTAGTTTCGTGTTTTGTTCCGAGAATTAATTCTCGTTTCCAAGTTTCGTTTCGTTTGTTAGAAACGAAACCTAAAGCTCAGGTCTTTTTGGGGCAGGGGCTTGGATCGAACGCAAAACGAAACGAAAATCTTTTTGAGGAACTGGAACAGATTAAGAAAAAAGGGCTTAATTTAGGCTACATAGCTCAAATCACTGACCATCGGCCCGGAGATTTGGTTCGCTCTCCGCGCCCAAGGCTATGACTTCATCGGCATCACCTGTTGTGGTTCATGCTTGATGTCCGGATTAGAGTAAACCAGTTAGCCAGCCCGTGCTATTTTCATTTCAATTGTCCAACATCGATTTTCATTTATGTACTCGAGTCTAAGCACAGGATATTTAAGCATACGATATTCACAGGTTTCGTTCGGATATGGAGGACTATAGTTTATTCCTGAATGGCACAATTGATACTACAGTAACCCTTAACTAGTTGCAAGTCTGTGCCTGAAGATTGGAACACTCTTTCATAGCTTCGAAAGGAATGTTGAAGCAGTATTCAGATTCAATTTCTTGGTATTGCGTGCACGGTCGGTTGAACGGCTGCTTCAAGTCGAACACAATTTCATCGTCGGTGCCAGTGTCGATCCCGTGCTTATCGCAGCACACTTTGTACGGTACATTCCGCTTGACGTGGATGCACTTTCGTTCTGGGACACTTGAGCTTTCAATATTATAGCAGCCGGATAAAATTGGGCCTTTGTAGATCTCAGTTGTCAGTTTTAAACAGTCGTTCATTGCGATGCGTGTTTCGACGGAAGTCTTATTCTCTTGAAGTGGGTTCTGTAACAAATTAAGAATTATTGAACATTTTCCACCAGTTAGTTAAAGAAGCCGTCTGACGGCGCTGTGGCCGAGTGGTTTAAGAGTCTCGGATCGCAGCCACAAGGTCGGGGGTTCGACCCTCAGCAGCGTCCCCCCCCCGGTGTAAGGCCTGCGACAGCCGACCGAGGAGCACGTGTCGCATTATGAGGGTCGGAAAACCGGAAAAAGCTGACCCCACGGTACAGTGGGAATAAACAGCTTTTAAGAAAGAAAGTTAAAGAAGCCGTCTGCGTGCATGAGCAAAGGAATGTCAATATCAAATGACTGATTCTGATCAAATTAGAGTCGTGTGACCAAAATGAAAGACAACATTTAACTATCCCATTTTTCTTAATATAACTGTCCTTCGTAAGCAATCAAATATTATACATACAGATTGCTTACAAAATAGAAAGATGCCCCTTACTGTATTCTAAAAATAAGGTCAAATGGAGTGGGGGTTCCTTTCGATTCGGGGCGATCTTACTCGATATCGGGAAACCAAGGTACAGCTCGATAGCAAGTTGATAACAATAGCAAGCAAGCAAGCAAGTTATTTTTGATTCCTTCGTTTTAAATGTATAAAATTTTTCAACCGCATCAGGCTGTAGAGCGAACTCGACGCCGCAACCATTCTTGTTCTGGCACCCTTCAATTATACTGTAACTGGGCACATCGATGCAGTAATTGTGATAGAGCACTTGAACGCGATGGCATGGCTTCATCAGTGGCTCAATTCCTTGTGCTTCAGCGACTGCGAGGGCGACGTCTGCAAGAATGCGCCTCGAATCAGATTTCGATAAATGAAATTTGGTAAAGGAGGTCGATCATAAATTTTCTCACGCTTAAGCAATACATTCCTGTGAACAAAACGGGCATAGCAGGTACAGAGTTTACGCTTCGAGGGGTTATGACCGGACGGTGGGAGGTTACGGCCATAGACCCAGACATAAACAGCTAGAAGGGGTGATTTGACGTCATTTTAAACCTAAATTTTGTGTAATTGGACGCCATATCACCGTAATAACGTTATACTACCCCAAATTGGCCCTGTTCGCCTCTAGCTCCCAAACGGCTTAATCCTTCATTCTATTTTTTGTAAACTCCGAAAATTCTTTTCATCACTACATGGCAATCACGTTGTATAACCCCTCCGCAAACTATATTGTCAAATCCTGCGTCTAAATATACAACAATCAGCTTCCAAACTGAAGTTCGGCTTGCATGAAAAGAAATTTTACCGACGTCGGGCACTGGGCAACACTGTTCGATTTCACGGTGGTATTTAACAGTTTCGCACGCCCGTTTCTTGTTCAGCTGTGCCCGGTAGCAGCCCTGAATTGATCGCAGAGGTTTTTCCGATTTGAATTCGACCTCGCAGACATCGGATGCCTGGTTGTCATCGCCGACAAAAAATTGACCGACACTAAAAAGGTAGTCAGATCAATTCATTGATTTCGATGCAATTACATTGTACAGTGTAAGAGATTGAGTTACACGCTCTCTCTCAACTAACGTTCAAGCGCGATTATAATAATGAGAATAGCAAACAAAATTGCAGACAACAAAGTTGCGAAAATAAATCATCAAAGTGGGTTTCTTGTTATTTGTCATATTGTTTTTAAATTGCATGCAAAAAGTGGTCAAACACTCACGGTACAACTTGCGCATTGCAGTTGCTGATGCAGAAAAGAAGGATCGAAATAGACGACAACAAACTAGAGCTCATCGTAAACATAATTCCGCGAAGTGTAGAAGAACGAAGTAACCACTAGAATAGATCAGAGACGCGCGTCAAGAGTTGTCAAGGTGAAGTCGACGACCTGTCAGATATACTTGTTACTTCATTTGAACCTGCATTCGACGTTTCGCCCATGAGATTTATTGGGGTGTTAGGGGTCACGGCCTGCACAGTTCGAATCGAACTCGTTTGCATTGCGTCACTTTTCGTATTTGAAGTTTGAAATATCACTTACGCGGTCGTACGCGTTAATACTGCTTATTCTACTGTGTGACTGCTTTTATGCTCATAATAAATGAACTGGTAAAGAGTTGCATCAGCAAAAGAAAAAGCAAACAAACACAAAATTTTCCTAATTCAATCACATACGATATTGCAAATATATTCCCCACATAGAACACAAATTTGTGTAAATTTGCAACGTCAAGAAACGCAATGTCAAACGCTGAATACCCATCCCATCTGGTCAGCCGACACAGCCACTGCCCGAGGACAATAGAACATTCTCATGACCCTACCCCCGTTCTCGTCGAAGACAAACATCAGTGATCAATCGCAGTACGTTTTCTAAATCCAATGCAACACTAGTTCACGTACGCCCACAGCAAAGCAAATTATTATCCGCAATATGATACTTGCTTGCTCATGCAAACAAGCAATATGGACAAAGACACGCTGGTATTTGTTTGTTTAAACTTCTTCGGAAATCTGCATAGCGTTCGCACATCGTCATCGTTTGGCAGATTGCTCTACCTCCACGCTCACACTTTCTTCTTTATGTCATGCACCCACTCACAACTGCGCTACCATTTAGAAAACTGTCTGGCAGAAGAACGTCTAATTCATTTGCCGAAAAAGCTGCTGAAATACATCCGAATGTCATGTGGTCTCCATGGATATTGGCAGCAGTCAGACCTCCAGAATATAATAATGATCACATTAATAATATGACTGAAGTACAGAACGGCTCAAATACTTCGAATGGTCATGCGAATGGCTATGGAAATGGAAAAGCAATGTCAGAAGAGCAACAATACCAGAGCGCTGCCTTTGTGGATTGGAGCTGGGCGACCGAGTTCCATGGAATGGGCTCGCTGCTGAGCGCAAGATCTTGGAAAGGAAAAGCTTTTTGGATTTTGGTGATTCTGTCGTGTCTTATTGTGGGCGTTTATTCCACGTACGCTTTGATTGCTGAATACACTGCGTCTCCGACGGCAACGCTGATTACACTGGAACAGGTAATATTTAATTCAAGTTTGGTTCAATTCAAGCATTCAGTTTCTCTTATAAAATGCCCATGATAAAATGAAAAACTAAATGTCCAATGATGTAGACGAATACGTATAGTGACTGTTTTTCTGATAGGTTCTTACTTCGTTCTTCAGCGATAGTGGTAAAATCTCTAAAGCTCACAAACACATGAGTATCGATATTCTGGTGCCAACTGACGCAATTTTGAACAAAATGCATAAGTATGAATCATTGCAAAAATATCCTATTTAAGTTCACTGTGTTACTGTTGCTGACTTATTAAAGAGCGCAAACTTTGCCAGGTCAAAGAGCTGCCGTTCCCAAAGATCACCATCTGTCCAAAGTTCCCAGATGCCGTACGGCTTGACAAAGTCGTTGCAAGCATGCGAGCTTCGGCGTTGCCACCCCTCGATAACGCCACCGCTACTAATCTGATCGCCTTCGCGATCGCTGGCAGCGGCTTCAACAACTTGGAGACGCTCGTATATAGCTGGTCGCCCGCAGAAATAAGCATGTATTCGCGGCTGTACGATCTGTGGCGAGGGAACGCTAGCGTGCACCAATTCTTCACCGAAGCGATCGAAGCAAATGACTTTCGTTGCGAGGATCTCTTTCCTTCAAACGGGTGTCTTATTAATGGCCGACAACTGAACTGCTGCGCGATTTTCGAACCGCGCTATGTGATGCGCAGAGGACGATGCTTTTCTTCGATTATTTTGATGCAAACAAGCGTTGATGAAATTGGCAAGATGGTACTCAAAATCAACCAGATGCCAAGTCGGTTGGTCGATGGCGAAGGACTACAGGTCAGATACGGGCTAGTTATGATATGGCACGGGTCGGCGGGTTGGGAAATGGCACGTGAATGGACTTGGAGGGACCACGACAGGGTAGAAGTTGGGCATGGGGACGGACTGCGAGTGGCCACGAACCATCTGGGGCAGTGAGAGTAATATGTGTAGGTATACCGGTCCAGAGTAGGTTTGGTCCACTTTCTACGCAATGGCGACGGGTTAGTAAGATGATAAGAAACAGTTTGAAAAGGATTAGTATGGTTGAACGCGTTTCCGACTATTGCCTGGCAATATCGAGTCGCAAATGCTTTGAAAGAGCTATATGATCAGCCGGGTAAGATCCTGTCTGCTAGCAGTGCGCGTTATAGACATAATGCGATATTCAGCTCGAATCACCTCAATCGAATACTATGTGATATTCAGAATGCAATTTTTTAGCCTGAAACGGTAATCTATTTGTCGGACTATGAGCTGCCAATTCCCGACTATCCACGCTACTACATCAATCCTAATGTTTACAATCGAATGCGATTCCGATTCCGATTAATCAATCAGATTCTCAAGGCTGGCAACAACTGCACCATTGGAGACGAGGATAATAAACATGATGATAGTCCGAACTCGTGTTTCGTCAACAACTGGCTCAATGAAACGGTTATAAAACCGTTGAATTGCTCGCTACCTTATCTATTGGACTATTCCAAGAATAAATCCATATGTCATCCGGAACAGATTGTGCGCAACTATGAAGCAGCCATTCACCAACGATCGGCGTTTGAAAATGTGAACCAGGTACAGTACAATTAACGGGAGTATGAGTGCTCGATTGATTGAATGAATCGCTGTTTTGAAGCCATCAAATCCAGTAATTTTTGGTGCGTTTGTCAAAATACAACTCATCGAGTGGAATGTAGTGGCTAGGTAAATTGAAATACTTTAATTTGTTCCAGCGGCGAAATTTTATTGAAATGAAGAGAAACAGGACGACAAAATTTCCGTTTGCAGCAGTCAGCTCAACCCTCCAACTAAGCTCACTTTATCCCATTCTCTTCCAATTACAGCGTGACTCGATTTAACGAAGGTACTGAACGGATTTAGACTTGGAGTTTTGAACTTTAAGAAGTAGGTACTCAGAATGATGTTCAAAAAAGGAACGTTTGATAATTGAGTAGAGATGCATATATAAGAGAAGGTATGCCTCGGGTTAGACTCTAATTCTTTTCCTCGTCTCAAGTTATCAAAAAACGATTGCTTTCAGTGCAAACCACTATGCGTAAGATGGGAATTTCAAATCTCGATTCACACAAGTAGAACGGCGAAGCAATTCAAAGGACATGGCTTCAGTTTGGAGGCGTCGTATATGGATCTAGTCTTTGAGAACTTTAAAGAAGTGCGCACAACTACATTCCCAGGATTTGTATCGCAAATTGGTGGTCAACTGAGTCTTTTCCTGGGTATATCAATTATTACTTTCGTGCAGTTTATTCTGCACGCAGTCCTTGGCTGTTACCGCTATTTAAAGTTCAAACATCACCAACGTACGACTAATAATTTACTTTATTAGTCAGATAGTACGTAGTATCATTAAACGGTTTGCACTGACTGCAACAGTGTGAGTTAATTGGAGTTACGCACTGTGATAATTGCAATCAATTTTGGCGTCGAATTAAAACACCGTTCTGTTCACATGCAAAACTCTATGATGCCAAGCTAACCCAGCTCTGTTAGGATGAGGATGAACTTGATCGTGAGCGATACGAGGGGCGACTAAGCACCTATTTTCTGTGGTTTCGTAGAAATTGGCGAGATCTCTGCAGTTCTTTGGGAAGTTTCTTTCCTGATCACCACCCCGAGGTAACATTTTCCGATACCTTTGTTGTTCAAGTTCACTTTTACCCACACAAGTCTAACATCCATTTCATGTTTCGCATTGCATGGTGATAAATTGGTTATTTTGGTGCAGTTCTTTCAGCAATTCCTTTGCCCCCTCCTCCCCCGGAGGTAATGTTCTCCCCATATTGCCAATGTTCAAGTTCTAATGCAGCTTAGTACATTTGACATCGGTAGCATACTACGCATTATACGGCGTGACATAGACGACGACAAAAATCAACATTGCAGATGCAAATCAGTTGACAGTACCGCATAGTTCGGTAAAAAAAATGACCAGTGATTCCGACAACATACCAAGCGTTCATTTTGATTGCCTCACAAAGACACGTCGCATATGTCTCGAATAAACGCAACGCAATCGACCGCGTTTGCGACTAGCACACCGTATCTTTCAAATCTACATTTATTTTCGTTTCACGGATGGTGTGACACAATGGCTGTTATTGTCACTCAAACTGGTAGCGGATTAAGGTAGTCAAAATGAACAATGGCATCGCTGTTTGCTCATGTCCGGCTGATACAATATAAAGGCCCTTCATTGCTCACAGCCGTCCCATTCTGTCTCACCATTGGTCACCTCTGCTGTAACAGCTATCGGAATGGCTCGTACAAGCTATATTTGTCTGATCGTAACTGTTTTTGCTATACCAACCGTGTCTTACTGTTTTGCAACGACAGAATACTTGGCCACTATCGCCGTTCCTCTGAAAAGCACCCGCTTTCACGACACTATCACTAAAACTGCAGTGTGCAAGGCGCAATACGACTGGCTAGCTAGAAATGGGAACATCAATGACCTGCAATCGCCAAATCCTCTTGAATATCAGCCGTGTCCCTACGCAAGCTGGGGGATTGCGCTGAAAAGGACCTTCTTATGGGCGCAACTGGCGTTGCATGACTTCGCCTTGCATTCGTGCAAACCGGATTTCGACCCAGATATAAAAAGTGATCCTCGTTATCACTTTGATAGCGACTTGATGATCAATGAAACAAACGCTCGTCTAATTGCTGCACGACAGATTATCCTGAACATCTTTCAAACACCAATCCCCAACTATTTCGATCTTCGCGCAGAAATTGCTTCTTCCCTTCACACCGTACAAGATTTCTACAGTCATACTAATTGGATTGAAATGAATAAAACAGAACCGAATGTTCATATTGCTTTGGACAGTGACCTGGGTATCCAAATCGCTCCACCAGACATGCCGACATGCTCCGATTGCAGTCGAGATTTGCTGACACCTGAGCAAATGCAGCTAGCAAACGACTGGGAAAACACGTTTTCCAATGATATATTTGAACTGCTGGGCTGGAGCTACGATCCGTCGAATGTCTATATTTGTAAGGACAATATCCTGAACACTGGATATCTGACAAGTGGTTATACCCACTCCGAAGATGCAGTGGCGCCTAAAATAGCCTCTCAGATGAAGTGCAGCCATGGAGGCGGCTCGGATTCGTCGGTCCATATTGGGGCCACCGGGGGAATAAACAAGGACACGAACACTTTTCTCTATTCGCCGCATTACGATCTTCACTTTGCAGCAGCTGACATGGCCGTTCAAGCGACGATTGACTATTTAGATAGTATTCGTACAGCTGTCAATGACGAAAAGAAGTTTGGCCGCTTACTCGGAATGATTCTTTGACATTCATAACGGTGACTGATTTGCTACAGGAAAGCATGGTGGAGGTAAAATATGTTTGTACCAACTTTCGTGAATTGTTCGCTGATAATAATCAGTTATTCTGCAGTTAAACGTGATCACTGCCCGTGGGTTGCCAGTGGATTTTCTCAAATAGGTATCCACTGGCATATATTTGTTACTTTGGTGCCGTTTTGAAACAAAATGTAATTGTTACAGCTATACCACAAATCATCATTCTCTCTTTGCGCAAGTTCAATCGACCAACACGACTGCGACATAAACAAACCAAAATTCGAATACAATTTCGCGATATTTGCGTTGCGCTGTAAGTAAATCTAGTTTCGCTGTATTTCTTTTACTGCGATACGCTGGTGATCTGGCACTCATCTTTGCCGTACGTGGAATGAACAATGCAGTCTCATTTTTGAACAGTCCAATAAGCCAGAGAGCTGACTGATTTATTTAGCATAGAGGCTATGGTGGGAGTCAAGCAAGATTCAAGCACACAATGCAATATTTTTGCACTGAGTACCTAATTATTCTCAGTCATATTCAAATTGGCGCCAAATGCAATGCAGCATAACTCATTCTGTTCAGCATGTTGGCATGTCGCCATGTAGTCTGAAATGGATGTGGAGCACTGCAAATACCCCGCTATACAGAGAGGTATCAAAGTTCAATTATCCCATCTGGGTTGCCAATGCTGCCCACTGCCCGGGGGCAGTACAATTTTGATATGGCTCTACCTTGGTCTGGTTGTAATTGATGAGCAACAAAGCTCAATTACCGTATGTTTCGAAATCCAATTTAACATTTGATCACATGCGCCCACCGCTAAACAAATCATTGTCCGCAATATGACACCTGCCAGCTCACGCTAAGCAAGCAATATGGGCAAAGACAAGCTTCCGCTTGTTTCTTCAGAGTTCACTGAAACCTGCATTATATTTCACAAGGCGTCGTCTTTTGGCATGAGATAGCTCTCGTCTAAGTTGCATACAGTGCTCTTCTGTCATGGATCCGTACCCAAATGTGCTGCCGTTTCGAAAACTATCTGGCAGAAGAACGTCTAATCCATTTGTCGGAAAAGCTGCGCAAATTCACCCGGCTGTCATATGGTCTCCGTGGTCTCCATGGGTATTGACAGTTAGACCTCAAAACAATAATAATCATATCAGTATGACTCAAGTACCGAACGGCTCTAGTATTTCGAATGGTCATGCGAATGGTTACGCTGGCATTAAGAAAGCAATGCCAAACGAGCAGCAATATCAGAGACCTACCTTTGTGGATTGGAGCTGGATGACCGAGTTTCATGGAATGGCGTCGCTATTAAGCGCAAGATCTTGGAAAGGACAAACTTTTTGGCTTCTGGTGATTCTATCGTGTCTTAGTTTGGGAGTTTATTCCACATACGCTTTGATTGCTGAATACACTTCGTCTCCGACGGCAACGCTGATTACATTAGAACCGGTAAAATTTAATATTAGTTTAACATTAAAATTTAATATCAATTCGACTATGACCTAAGAAAAATGCGCTATGGTAGAATGAAAAGTAAGTATCCAAACACCTTATATTTAATCAATCGGTTCGCTTTTTGAAACTCATTGATATTCGTCAAACATCTTCAGCTCTTACGCTACTGATTATTAATACAGTCAACCTTGGTTATAGTGGTCAGACAGACGGAATCTAACTGACCGGTTTCGGATTGGGGGGGATGAATAGCCGGTCGTCTAGGGGACATACGACGTGCAGGCTATACAAACCAGCCAAAACTCCAATGATACCTCAAAATTTTCTTCGCCACTACTGTGCAAAAACGTATCATACGCGCTCCATATAAATTTCCCGCACACTTTTGGACCCTTAGGGACGTATATATGCCTCCCATACGTCCCCCACGCGCATATCCCCATACGAAATAGTTTATGAAAAATGCACCAAGCTGAATTCGTTCGAAAAAAAAGTATTTAATGACCCGGTGTTGCTGATTTTTTATCGCCTGCAAATTTTTTGTTTAGGTCAAAGAGCTGCCGTTCCCAAGGATCACTATTTGTCCGAAGAATCCCGATTCCATACGACTCAACAGGATCGTCGCGAGCATGCGAGCTTCGGCAATGCCACCCATCGATAACGCCACCGCCACTAATCTGATCGCCTTCGCGATCGCGGGCAGCGGCTTCGATAACTTCGAGTCATTCGTAGATCGCTGGTCGCCCGCAGAAATTAGCATTTATGAGCGGCTGTATGACCTGTGGCGGGGAAACGCTAGCGTGCTCCAATTCTTCACTGAAACGATCGAAGGAAATGGTTATCGTTGCGAAGATCTCTTTCCAACGAACGGGTGTTTTGTCAGCGGTCAACAAATGAATTGCTGCGCGATCTTCGAACCGAGCTACGTGATGCGCAGAGGACGATGCTTTTCATCGATTATTTTGAACCAGACGAACGTTGATGAAATGGGCAAGATCGTGCTCAACGTCAATCAGATGCGAAGTCGGTTGATCGACAGCGAGGGCCTACAGGTCAGAAATGGGCACGTGTCAGGGGGTTGGATGTGGCACGGGTCGGCGGGAGGGGCCAGAGGCCAACTGGGGCCCGTGCGAGGAAGATGTGCAATGGGTCCATAAAGTACCGGTTCGGTCCACGTGGTACGAATTAGCGACTGGTTAGTAGATTGCTTGGAACAGCTGGAGACGGATTTGCACGGTTGAATCTGTCATCGAACGGTACCTGGCAAAACTTTTGACCTGTTGCCAATGCGTTACAAGCTTAAGTATTTTTAACATTAAAATTCAACCTACTTTTGCACCAGATCGATTCTGGACCGACCCATCTATATTGTCGACCGTGCAAATGCTTTCGGACATTTCATCACCGTTCATTTCAACGCAGTATTTTCATCGCGAAGGAAGAACAAGAGGGGCATAGTGCGTGTCCCTTCACCGTCCAGGGCAGAGGTCGAAACACTAATGCTGGACCAAAGGGGACTACTTACAGCACCCGGGATTCCCAGGCCGTCTCTGATCCAAGTACTAACCCGGCCCAACATTGCTTGACTTGCCAGATCGGACGGGATGGCATATTTTCAACGTGGTATGGCCGTAAGCAAACTTTGTGAATGAAATATTATCCCATATTACATTCGAATAGAAACTAGCCACTGAGATGGACTGCAGGTGGCCCCCATCCTGGAGGGGTTGACAATTGCCGTTTGAGTTACCATTTGAGCAAAAAATTGGGGTGGTGGAAGGGTATGCCAATGCCCCGTCTTGCTCTTCCTTAAGGTGAAAAGTATGGCGATGAGCTGAACATGGCAATGAAGTGAACCACGAAGTGAGTATATGTCATGAACATAATCTTTGTATAATGATGTTTGAATAATCTCGTCCAACTAATCTAATCCTACATATAATCTTAAATTTTTATTTATTATTATCAACTAAACTTCTAACCCCAGTATCTAAAAGGGGTGGTTTGTCGCCAGAAATGGTTGCCACCAATCCCCTCTCGGCCTGCGATATTAATATGTTGCTCTTATGTTGTATACTACGGATATCAACTGTTTGAATTGAATGAATTTGCAAAGTCGAGAAATAAATAAATAAATAATAATGTTTGAAAGGGATACTGTAGGATACTCCGAATGCAATTTTATTTTTAGCCTCAAGTGGTAGTATATTTGTCGGACAGTTCTCCATCGATTCCCGACTATCCACGTTACTACATCAATTCAAATGAATGGAATCGAATGCGCTTTCGACTCCGATTAATCAATCAGATTCTCAAGGCTGGCAACAATTGCACCATGGACATCGAGGACAATGAGCACGAAGGTCCAAATTCTTGTTTCATCAGCAACTGGCTCAATGAAACGGTTATAAAGCCGCTGAATTGCACGCTGCCTTACCTTCTGGACTATTCCAATGATGAACCCATTTGTCATCCAGGACAGCTTGTGCGCAACTACGAAGAGTTTTCGGTCACCGATAAGCGAGCGGAGTTTGATAATGTGCATCAGGTACAGTACAAGAAAAGGGGATTATGAGAATTTGATTGGCTGAATGTACCATCATCCAGCTGATGTCACAAACCGGAAATATCCAAAGTGCTCGAAAAAATATGCCGTATTTATTCTAATAGTGCAATCGAATAGCATTCTTCAATCCCACTTTAGGGGGTTCGTAATATTAGAGAGGGTCGTACTATTTGAGATCATTACTATGGTTCAATGATAAGTACAATAAAAGGGGGTCGCACTATTTTTCGATCCCTCTCTTGGGGATCGTACAATTAGAAGAGGTATTATTACATGAGTAAATACGGAAAGATAATCTCCAGTGCTACGCCTCTCCCTAATTTTCTCAAAAACAATTCCTTTCAGTGCCTACCATCATGCGTAAGGTGGGAATTTCAAACTTCTATCCACACAAATAAAGCAACGAAGCCATTCAAAGGATATGGCTTTAGCGTGGAAGCATCGTACATGGATCTGATCCACGAAAAGTACCAAGAAGTGCGCACAACTACATTTCCAGGATTTGTATCGCAAATTGGTGGTCAACTGAGTCTTTTCCTGGGAATTTCAATTATCACTTTCGTACAGTTTGTTCTGCACGCAGCCTTCGGTTGTTATCGCTATTTAAAATTCAAGCGTCACCATCCCAGGAGTAACGATCTACCTTATTTGTCTGATTCATCGTTTCATTGAACAATTTGATGCGCTGCGACGATGTTTATTTGTTGGTGTTATACACTGAAAATTTTGACCAGTTTCCGTTGAATAAGTACATTGTTCATCTCCATTCAGAAACTCAACACGGAAAGTCACACCTACCTTTTTAAACATAGGGATGAAATAGGTTTAGAGCGAAAAGAGGGGCGAATTTTTTTGAAAATGGCGAGGTCGTTCCAATCCTATTTGGCTATTTCGCTTCTCCTACCACCCGCGAGGTAAAAATTCTTCCATACCGCGCATGTTCAAGTTCTCTTGTAGCTGAGCACGTTTACCGTGTGTTGCATGCTTTGCAGCGCATGGTAAAGAAAACCTCATTCAAATGCAAATGAGCTGACATCATCGTAATATGACGGCAAAAACTAACTGCCGAGTAATGCCAACGACATGTTGAACTTTTCCTTGAAATACTTCAGCAATACGTGCAGAAATTCTTCTGAATTTATGCGATTGAGTTGATACCGTTTGCAACCAATAGCTTACAACTGATAGCATATCAAGATTATATTGTCCCCACTTCCCGGCAACAATATAAAGTTCCTATAACTCAACCCCCGGTCTCGTCATAATTGACGAACAACAAAGAGCAATTACAGTAAGTTTTTAAAATTCATTTGCTAGATCACATGCGCCTGCCGCAAAGTAAATTAGTACCGCAATACGATACCTGCTTGCTCATGCTAAACAAGCAAGAAGAATAAAGACACACTAGCAGATGTTTGTTCAAAATTGTCCGCAAACCTGCACTGCATTTCGCACGTCGTCATCTTCTGACATGATTGTTCAGCCGTCACGCTTTACATATTTCTCTTTGTGTCATGATCCCGTTTCCAACCGTGCTAACATTTCGAAAACTATCGGGCAGAAAAACGTCTAATCCGTTTTCTGGAAATGCTGCTCATATTCATCCGACTATCATAGGATCTCCGTGGTCTCCGTGGATATTGACAATTAGACCACAAAACAATAATAATCATCTTAATATGACTCAAGTTCAGAACGGCGCCAGTATTTCAAATAGTCATACGAATGGTTATGCTGGCATTAAGAAAGCAATGCCAGACGAACAACAATATGAGAGACCTGCCTTTGTGGATTGGAGCTGGATGACCGAGTTTCATGGAATGGCTTCGCTGTTGAGCGCAAGATCTTGGAAAGGACAAACTTTTTGGCTTCTGGTGATTTTGTCGTGTCTTATTTTGGGAGCTTATTCCACGTACGCTTTGATTGAAGAATATACTTCGTCTCCGACGGCAACGCTGATTACATTAGAACCGGTAAAATTTAAGTCAAGTACGACCTCCTAATAAAATGTGCCGCGGTGAAACGAGAAAGTAACTGTCCAAAGCTGTATCCATTAACATCAACTGCTTATAGCTGCTTATATCTGCTTTTATTCATCCAACGGTTTCGTTCTTCATTCCATAAATAGGGAAGGTTTGGTTCGTTCCGTGTGCTGGACAACCTACCGTAACCATATACCGTAACCCGCGAGTGCGCGAAACGCATAAGTAATTCGGCTAGGGGTCCAAAAAATACACATAAAAGGGTAAGTTTCGGAAATGTCTATCCCATATTATGGATTCTGGGCAATTTATTTGCCTGTCCTTTGTGAATCTCGCTGTTTACGAAGAGTTACCCGTGTACGTATGCTTCATTCCTCACCGACAATCGTCAAACCTCTACAGCTCTACACAAGTAATATCTTTATTCTATATCCAGATAGCACAATTTAGAAAAAAGTATAAAGATGAATTCTTTCGAAAAGATAGTCCTTTATGACCCCATGTTGCTGTTGCTGATTTTTTATCGCCTGTTTGTTTAGGTCAAAGAGCTGCAGTTTCCAAAAATCACTATCTGTCCAAAGAATCCCGATTCCGTACGACTAGACAAGGTCGTCACGAGTATGCGAGCTTCGGCGATGCCGCCGATCGACAACGCCACCGCCACTAATCTGATCGCCTTCGCGATCGCTGGCAGCGGCTTCGACAACTTGGAGTCGCTCGTTAATCGCTGGTCGCCCGCAGAAATTAGCATTTATGAGCGGCTGTATGACCTGTGGCGAGGAAACGCCAGCGTACTCCAATTCTTCACCGAAACGATTGTAGGAAATGATTATCATTGCGAGGACCTCTTTCCACCGACCGGTTGTTTTGTCAGCGGTCGACAAATGAATTGCTGTGCGATCTTCGAACCGCAATTTGTGATGCGCAGAGGTCGATGCTTTTCGTCGATCAGATTGAATCAGACGAACCTTGATGAAATGGGAAAGATTGTACTCCACATTAATCAAATGCCAAGTCGACTGGTCGACAGCGAAGGAACACAGGTTGTGCACAGGGACGGTTGAAGATTGAAAATTACCATGTGGCAGTTGGGGTCGTGATAGTAATAATACCGGCCATCTGAGCAAATCATTCCCGAAACTGCCTAAAGTTCAACAATCACTTTTAAAAAATTCGTCCTGTATTCTACAATATCTCATCGAATTGAATTTCACTTAGTATGAGATCATTTAGCGGAACGTAGCAACAGCTGATTCAATACCGATTTATATACTTCATTTCCCTTATTTGAAACCTTTACCTGTAACCATTGGGGTCTGGGGTTTGGCCTACTCAGCCAGAACCAGACCCCCCTATGGGATCCATCCCCCTGCAGGTAAAAAACATCGTCGTGACGTAGTGGCAAAAAAAATTGGCGGTTTCTTTTAAAAATCGAAACCGAATTCGTGCCACGAAGGTTTCCTACCGCTGACCCACCCCCACCCACCGACAGGTTATGACCCCCTGGCCTTGAACACCTATTACCGGTTTGTTAAGACTATGTTTGCTCGGAGTATACGTCGTGAACATAATGTTTGGAAGGGATATTATGGGATACTCCAAATGCAAATTTTATTTTAGCCGCAAGTGGTAGTATATTTGTCGGACTATCTGCCACCGATTCCGGACTATCCACGCTACTACATCAATCC
>JAQGAX010000223.1:0-20154 GCA_034698105.1 Plectus exinocaudatus | reverse complement strand
ATGAGTCAAGCAATGTAAGCGAGATAACGTCGTCTGGTCGCTTGGGCGCCTCGTTTTGACACTTGATGCGACGCGTAATTTATGTGTGTGAGAGTTTGTTTACTAATGTCAAGCCGCGATGCATCAACACGCATTCAGCGGCCAAGGGACGTGCCTGTTAGAAGCAGCATCAATACATAGCATTAATGATGATCAGTTGATCCATTTCAAAACACTGCATTCTTGTCAATTGTTGCAGGTTGTCGTTCATCGACATTCTCGGACGGCGACGCGCTCCTCTCCAAGCGGGTCGTTCACGTTCCCTCTACCGACGATCGCCGTCTCCGACTTCAGCTGTCAAACGGTCGCCGAGATGGGCGCGCAGACGGACCTCTCCGACCTGACGATCAGCACCGGCGTCGGCACCTCGAACGACGACGCCGCCGACGAGCAGCACGTCGTCCCCAGCAAGCGAAGCGGGCTGATGCAAGAGGACAACTTTGGCGTCGGTCAAGACGGCGAGCGAAATCGACTGATAGCGTCTCCGCCCATCGTCTCCGTCGAACTCGATGACACTTTTGCGACGGCGCGCGAGAAACTCTCCTCCGCTGAGCAAACGCCCGGTTGGTCTTCGTCGTTTTTGCGCGATTTTGGGGGATATTCACGATTTATCTGCGCAACGCCTTCTGTAAGCCGCCCACTCGGAATTTTTTGAATGCAGATCTTGCGATGCACTCCGATCTGTAAGGGAGTTAGGCAATCTATGAAGAGCTTGTCTTATAATCTATATTTGTCACTTAATCCGATGAATAATTTTAAGATTTCGTCTCGGTTGAGTCATTATTGAGCGTCAGCATATGCACAAGTATCCAGATTGCGGTTCAATTTAAAATTATATGGTCTCGGCAGACTGAGAAGTAACGACACATTACCTTTAAATTCGCTCCCTTTAATAATGATTAATTCAAAATTGCTGAATGAATTCCATCTCTGATCTTCGGTTGTTGGCTTAAGAAGCTGTCACGCGCTCCGGGTCAAAGTCGACGTTGGCAACGTTTTTAGACCTGTGATGCCCGTTTTTGGGCAGCGGCTTATCGCATCGCAATCCCACACGGTGATGCTATTGGCGCTTGGTTTTATGAACTTACGCATTATCACTCCCAAAAGATAGCAAAAAGCAAAGTTTAATACTGTTCATGCTGTTAAGACCCAATAACGCTCATTTCACTACGCTATCAGTAAGAGATTAGTGTCTGCTGAGCTGGTCAATTGTTCTGAAATGAGCACCTACTGTAGTGTGTGTCGCTATTGTTCGGTTCTCGCGTTGCTTTTGGGGGCGTTAGAGCTGTCGCATTGTGGAATGCGTGGTATCGTTCGAAAGGGACTGAAGGGTTGCGTGCGATGGACTCATTCAATGCAGTTACATTAATGCATATTTTTATTGAAATCAAAAATTTAGAAGTGAATTTATGATACATCGAAGGGCATCGAATTACGCTCCTCAATTGGGACTTGTGAACGCGTCAAATTGTATAAACGTTTCACGCATTTTCAGGTGATTCGCCAGTACCTGAGGAGAGCGCCGTTACTATCGATGATTCAGTGGCAGAAGACAGTATGGGCGCTGTCGTCTCCTTCCCCGAATCCATTCCAATCAAGTTTGCTCGAACACCGGTTCGTCTTATATTCCGCTGCAGTATTTAGTTTTCATAATTCATGCTGCGCTTTGTGCAACGTGGCAAAGCTGAGAGCAATTATTTGAATGTCTTGGGGATTGAAGAAGTCAGAGACATTTGAGCAGCATTCTTTGTGCACGGGCAGTAACTCGCGGACAATCAGTTCTGACGACAGTTGCACGTCTTTTACTGGAATGTTTCGCTGTGGTTGGAAACAAATTGAAATTTGGCCAACTTGGGTTGATTCGATCACTGACTGCATGCTTTATGCGTTATCTTATGCCTCTGTTGTTTGGTCTCAATGATGTTGACAATGATAGGTGAATTGATGAACATTGCTTACTGTACCGTATTCAGGATTTGAACGATGGGGAGCCGAAGTCGCTTGGCGACGAGCTGATGATCGCCGCGCTAAACGACAGTCTCTTCAATCAATCTGGCAACAGTCTCTTTGGCAAGGGATGGGGATCGAGAGAGGTGAGCGCTTCATCCGCTTCTTGCTCGCATTCAGATTGCGCGTCAATAAAACTACAGTATGCCCCAATTGTTCGTCTGCTATATTTTGTATCTCGCGTCGAGTAATGTCCGGTAATTAGTACGAGGCAATAATAATTGCTCAAACTTCGACAGTGCAGCTGATAATTTGCCGCGGCGTTATCTAAGTTTATCAAAAAGAGTCGAATTTCGGATAATATTGCCGCCGTGCTTTTAGGTGATCGAAGAGGATCGCATCCGATTTTCGTCTGTAAACGCGACGACCACCGACGACACGGCGGACACGACCTCCGACTCGACGCCGGAGAACTTTGACGCCGTGTTGCGCAGCGCACTCAGCTACCGCCTGGGCGTCGACTATTCCGCGCCCGAGACGACCGTCCGCAACCGGCTGGACAGCGGCCGATTCGCCGATACCGTCAACGAGCGATCGGATGCGCCGATCGAAGTCGGTCGGGCGTCTATCGACGAGAACGCCGACGAGGCGTCGCTCGCCGCCGCCCGCACCGTCCTCCCGCCCGACCCCGCCGTGTCCAATCGCCGACTGACCAGCGTAAATCTGGATGTAAGTATGGTTTATAGTGATGTCGTGTTTAATCTAAAAATAACACGTGTGCTTATATTTTTTCGACCCCCCTCTAGTTCGAGAATACCACCAGTGGATTCGAACTTTTGAGATTTTTTATATGAAAATTGCTGTGCGAATTATACAGAACACTTGTTTTTGCTTAAATGACACTGAATTTCAGTTTTTCATCTGTTACTGCACTGTTAGTTGACGTAGTCTGTTGCTTTTAGGAATACGTAGTGATCGAATCGTCACAAGTGAGCGGAATGGACGAGTGTGGAATCTCTTCGGAACGACTGCCGCTGTTGACGTCCATCGCACAGGAGGATGGCCTGGACGCGCAAAATTACCAGTGCCCATCTTGCCGCCGCAGCATCGGTCTGATCTACGGGCCTTGGAAGTACGTTGCACTCCTTTTATTTCGCAATGGAATTGAGGCAATCTTGACATGTCTCTTTTTTAGGACGTGTGCGTTCGACGGAAAATACTACTGCCCTGATTGCCAGCGCAAGGATGAAATGATAGTGCCGGCCAAGCTGATTCACTCGTGGGATTTGAGTCTCAAACCAGGTTCGAGAATATCTCTTTCGCGCTGATTTACCGTTTTTGTGTGAATAGTTGTAGCATTGAGGCTTCCATATAGCGCGTGATAGCTATTAACCTGTCGACTTAATGTTTTACGTCAAATATAAAAGGCTATTATTAACGCCATCTACTAATACTCCGTGTCTGCATAGATTGGTGTAAATAAATAAATAATAATATCATACCTAATTGTTTTCAGTGTCTCGTCCGAGCAAGTCATTTGTTGAACATGTCGCCGACCGGCCACTTATTCGCCTGGATCAGGTCAATCCGACGCTCTACGAAGCCATTCCTGAAATGGCCTCTGTTCATGTACGACTATTTCTGATTTCTGCGCTGTGTGCCTCTTGTACATGGCGATAAGGGGACGATTTTGTTTTCGCCAAAAATATGCCAATCTAACTTAAATTCATCATTTTGTTCTTCCATTTTGATCGTACTATGGCCGAAATGTGATAGATGGAAATTGCTTCAGAAAATATGGTCATAGTTGCATTTCGTTTGCTTTGACAACCTAACAATACTAATATGATGGTGATAGTAAAGGTTATCTATTGCAGATGCTGCGCGAGAAGCTAAGCCTGGTGGCCATGTACCTGCTGACCTGCAAGGAGTCGGTCGCCGACGACCTGCGACGGCGAGTGTGGCCGAAGGAGTACCTCTACAACGATGTTCACTTGTTCTCCGTCAATGTGAGTTAATTATCTGCCGTCAGTTCGGAATGGCGATGTGTGTGCTCTTTACTATAGCCATCAGAAAGCGGCTGTATCTTAACCATTTCAAGTTTAATGAGCAGTTTAATGAGCAGCAAAACGGTGTGATGCAGTAACATAATATACGGTAATTGTATGCTGATCAAGCATAGTGCTCTTGCAAATTAGCTATTTCCGTGTCTCTTTGGCGTTTTGTAATAATTGTACATCTGTTGATGACAGTAATACTTCTTTTTTAGGATCTAATCAATTCGTCGACGGGTGTCCTACAGAAGCACTTGCAGTCAGTGATCGCCTACGCGGTGAAGCACGTTGAACAGTGTCGGCTCTGCGTCCAGAAGGGATTCATTTGCGAGATCTGCAACCACAAGCACATCATATACCCCTTCCAAGTCGAGACGACTTTCAGGGTTAGTCGATTTGTTTTCATGCTTCTTTCATCAGCGGATAGAACAAATTGAGTTTAATAACTTAACCCCTATTGCATCTTAATATCGGCTTTATATTCCTTTTTATCATCACTACCTTTCACCATGACGCTTATTCGAGCTGCCCCTCTGCGCCGTGATGGATTTTATTCGATTTAAAAATGTTGGCTCATTTCATGTCAGATTACTGGATTTTGCCGAGTAGAAGCCCCCAGGTTTCCGTTAGGCTTGATTTTTCAACTTTTTCGCATCAATTTTGACATGGTAGCATGCCAGTTAGGCTAGGCAGAGCGGAAAATTGTATTTTTCTTTTAGAAATCCCGGGCCTCTATTCGAAACTAAATTGAAAACGTGAAAAAAGCGTAATCTTAATACAAGCCCCGGGGCTTATAATCGGAAAAACCCGGTAGAGTTCGACTTTATGACTCGTTTCATGACTGGCTCAATTTCAGTGCATCAAATGCTTCTCCGTCTACCACCAAGAGTGCATCAACGGTCGACCGTGTCCCAAGTGCATGCGAAGGGAACAGTATATGAAAGAACGCAAGAACAACGCCACCGACCAACTTTTTAACAATTTGATGATGGACGATGATTAATGCTTCTGTTGTAATCGGTTGCGGTGCTGTATAAACGAAGCTGTGTAGTATATGAAATGTACATTATACATTGTATGCCTTGTGCGTCTGAAGCTCATTGTTGCCTTCTCTTCCCCAGTGGACGGTTGGTTTGGTAGTTTAGTGCGCCATTCTCTCCCTCGTTGTGTACTTAATGCTATGCCTGATGTACAGTTTTATACGCTTTCATTGCGATTATACTGTATTTTTCAATGAGCTTGGGAGGGGGTAGGAACGTTCGCAATCGCTTTCTTATTATCCTCGTATGTTTTACGCAAGAATCACGTACTGTTGCACGCCGCAATGCAAACCTGGATCTATTGATGAGTGATATACGGTATGTTTTTCAGTAATTATATTGCTTTTACATCGAAACGAAATAAATAAAATTTCGACGTTTTCTGACTGTAATTCAGTTATATGACACATCAAATTATCTCGTGGTCGAGTTGCATGCAGTGCACGTGGCCTTTAGATTTTATCAAAGGCAATTTTGGTAAAGAGCCGGTTGCCAAATGATTCTGAAAACTTGCCAGCCTGTCAATAGAGGTTTAGGAGAAGGCAATATTTAGGAGGAAATCAATACCTAATCAGAGCAACGGTACATTCGCTGCTTGAAATCGATATGCGTAAAATTGCTCGAGTTAAGTGGGTAAGAGCTGCACTGTGCACAGCAACAACAGCTTCCAAAGGTGCTCGAATAAGTACGGGCACACCGATGGCATTTGCGGCTGCGGTCGAGTGGAGGTATGAGGAGGGGCGACGAGACAGAGAAAGGAGAGGCGGACGGTCGCGCCGGTCGTCGCTTGAGGAATGTTTTGCTTGGTGTTCCGGTAAGTCGGGTGCGGCTGCGGGGCGGACTCGGGCGAGCAGCGCCCGATAAGGGCGGCGGTTGGGGCCGGCGAGAGAGCGCGGTGGACGGCCGGAGAGCGCTCTCCTCCCGCCGTGTGCCTTTGTTCGGACTGTGCGGCGCGTGTGTGTGTTCCGAGTCGGACTGTGCGTCTGTGCGCTGCCTGTGCGGGTCCGTATTGGACGGCGCGCGGCTGAGTCAGACTTGGGAGGCCGGTCGGTCGACGGCGCAACAGCGCCGCTGCAAACAGTGGCGGCGCTGGCTGGTCGGTCCGCTCTCTCCGCGTGCGCGCACCCCCATCAAGTCTTCCCTGCACCGGCCGTTGTCGCCGTCGTCTCGCCGCACTCTCCGCCGCCGTCTCCGTCCGTGTTGACTGACCTTGTCGAGGCTCGTCCGTCGTCGTCGGCAACGGCGACGGTGGCGGCGTCCTCCGTGGCGGTGCTGCTGGCGGATGACCAGCGACCCCCGCCGAAGCAGCAGCAGCAGCAACGTCCCGCCATGCACGACCTGCTGATCAGGGTGCTGGACGGCCGGCAGCTCTCCAAGGCCGGCCAGCTATTCTCCATCAGCGACTACGACGTCATCGCCGATCTGCACACGGCGCTCGCTAAACTGAAACAAATCTTCAATGGCGACGGCTACGATCAGGATGCGAATAGTCAGAGCGTTGTCGAAATCTGTCTGGCTCGCATCACGAGCGCTATCCGGTTGGTCATTGTTTTTGGTTACGAAAGACGAGCTAAACTCCAATGAAAGCTGAAAAAGTTGACTGAAACCGAAAAATTCGAACCTCTTCAGTACATGTACTTCCATTTCTTCTTCTGAAGTTAAATCATCCATTTTGCTCAACGACCACCCGCTGACCATAAAAACTGGCTCTTAAGAGGCGATGGCCATAATCAATTTAATGCGTCATACGCAAAAACTA
Organism: Plectus exinocaudatus; assembly: GCA_034698105.1. NCBI lineage: Eukaryota > Metazoa > Nematoda > Chromadorea > Plectida > Plectidae > Plectus > Plectus exinocaudatus. The sequence goes on along the minus strand of JAQGAX010000223.1, from coordinate 13,315 downwards.
GGCACATTTCTCGAAAGACAGAAATAGACATAATTACAAAAGACTACTTTAAACTTCCTCATTGTAAATTATGGCCACTCACGCACACAGTGAGTGTATGCCAGCTGCGTTACTGCCAACTTTTTCACACATGTTCCTGGCCTGTTTGCGTCAATAGTTCAGTCCCGACGTAAATTGCTTTCTCTTACGCGTTTTTCACTTTGTTCTCCGCGTTAATGTTCGCACTGAAGGCTACGGGGCGGTTTTCACCCAGCAGTGTTTTCGTGACAGTTAAAAGAGCAATCGCTGTGCATTGCCAGAGAATATACAACAAACAGTCATATTCTTTAATGTTGTTGCTCTGCAGTTTGTTCTTACAAATGTCACCCGCAACGCTCCCAACTCATGTGATTCATTCGATCAGGCGGTCAGTATCAGAGTCCAATCTGTCTTCACAGCAATTGATGCACTCTGTGCTTCTGCAGGGGGACGGTTTTTGCCTGCCGGTTGTATTCCCTTCGTCCTCCCGCCCGATCCACTTGGCCTCGATCGTCCTTGAGCCTTTCCCTTCCCCACTCGCCTGCTGTCGTCAGCGCGCTCTGCGAGACAAAATTCATAATTTACTGCGCCAATTGTTGTGTTACTGCGATTAAGATAAAGACAAACGGTCGGTTCTGGAATACTGATGAAGGGCCCGGCGGGCTGATTGATTTTCATTGGACTAGAACGAGTTGGAAAACGTCGCTAATCATAACGTTCAATCGCAGGATAATTACGCTCCCCGCCTGTATTTATTCGCTCAATTTTGTCGCGTATATCAAAGAAATTTGCCCTTGGTTATGCGCAGAGCAACAAGACCTTTGACAATTGTTACCTTGCGAGAATATTCGCCCTTCCCCTCAAGAAGTGACCTTCCGAATAATCGCTAGCGAATTACAGCAGAAATCGTTTATAGCGGTCATTTTGACCGGTCCCGTCGCCTATGTTTTGTACAGTGACGCCATAATTTATAACGGTCAGAATTTGCCAGTCCCCCATCTATAAGCGATATCTACTGTGCCTGAATCATGAATGCTCTTTGCTGCCCGCATCTTTGGCTTCTATTGTTGCACAGCGAAGACCGTGCTGGGTGTCAGAGAGCAAAAGCATTACCAAAGGATGCATCCCAATATTCGTTCGCTTACGTTTTTTCAAAGCTCATTTTCAGCGAGACGAGCAGCATTGAAACGTACGCGCCTGGTCTGGTGGACATGCTCGAAAGCTGCCTGAACCATAATCTGACGGCGTCGACCACTGGGATCGTCGGAAAGGAGGACGATACCCCGCACTCAAAAATCGCCTCTGATCTTCTCAGCAGTCTCTTTCTGGTAGGTTTATTATAATCAACACAAATATGCTAGTGGTTAATGAGTCTCAGAGAGGAATTACTGGAGAATATCTTGGCGGTATTTGGGATTGGATCAGTTTGTCGGTGTTCATATTTTAGAAACTGCTCGCGGCCTAATTTTAAGTTCTCCGGTAGAGGACCGCTTTCAGAATTTGTCGTAACCGACTTGCAGTCTGTGTATGCTCAACTTCAGTTAGTTTAGTTCTTAGTTTTTATCAGTCGTTAGTTCTTAGTTCTTATCAGTTCTAAGTATACTATGCGTTTGCAATACTTACACTGTGATGTGCAAATATTATGTATCACATTTTCTGCAGCATTACGGGAAGAAGTCGGTAATGACGGTGGCGATTCCCGTCGCGGTGAAGGCGCTGCAAAGCGGCAACAAGGACTTGATCCGCAACACGAGCAGCTACTTGTCGCTGGCGGCGATTCACAACGGGCGGCTTCTGGCGCAGTACTCATTGCAGATCATCAACAGCATCACTTCTGGTCAGTCTATCAATGTAAAGTGAAACAGTTTGTAAATATATCTATGGGTTTGGCTGTCTGATTGCTCGAGGAAATGGATCACTCCGCTCGCAAGTTTCGATGTTGGGGACGAACATAGGTGTAACCGGGGGGTCCAGGGGGTCGTCGGACCCCCCCTACCCCTGCCCCCCCCAGTGAGAAAGTCCAGTTTTTTTGGCGATTTCTTTGAATTACCGCGGAAATCCCGACACGAAGGTACCGTACTCCCCCCCCCGAGAAGGTCCAGACCCCCCTAGCCTCTGGCAACCGTTACACCTATGGGGACGAATTGTAGCTAATTTCATTCTCAGAACGAGCTGATCCGATTAAAGAGATGGCCACTGTTTGTCACGAAGTAAACAGTAAATCTGAGAAAGCGGCTGCTTAATCTGCCTAAGTACTCGTACCTAATCACTCCTGTACACCTTCAGTGCTACGAGGTGTCTTTTATTGAACTATCGCCACCAAGCATTACCAATCCTTTTTCAGGCAACTATTCACTGGTGCGAGTCTTGCAACAGGTATATCCTGAGAACAAGGAGCCATTCCATGCACATCTCGCGCCGCTCTTGGCCATCCTTCAACACTCCGAATGCGACCCCTCAGAGAAACTGTCGATATTGCAGTTGGCCGCCATGGTCGCCAATCATAAACCTGAAGTGAGTCAAAATTCAGCGGTCTCCTTTGTGTCCGCAAGCAGCGGCCTAATCCACTAAAGGGCAACCGCTGAGATCGGAGCTCAGCTGGCTGCGTCACATGCCTTAGATATGAGGTCATACATGGCTGAATTATGGGACTCAGTCAACTGAGCCAAGACCTCAGCGGCTGCACTATAGTGGAATGTAGGCCCCAGCTCAACAATAATATTTTTCCTGGATTTCTCGTGGGATTTAATTCCGCAATTAAATCCGGATGAATCCAGGATAACGCATGATACCCGACCATGACCCTGTGAAATACCATGACCGTGATGTATTTGAAATGCGTCTTTATCGAGCGAGCACATCGTTCATTAAAAACACAATTTTTCAGCTTATCATTCCACATTTGAGCGAATTCCAAACTTCGTTGATGTCGCCAAATACTTGCACGGCCGTGCTGCACATCTTTCTGTCGTTGATGACGATGAACCAGACAAGCGCGCTGTCCGACCAGCTGGACGCCCTGCGCAACGCCAGTCGCGCAAAGATCACCGGCAACAATTTGAGCACAATCGCCAAAGTCGTCGCTGCAGTCGGCCGCCTTAATTCGGTCAGCTGCTGCTCTTTGTCCGCTCGGATCTAGTAGGGGCGATCTATAAATGACGTCACTTTTTGAACCTTTCTTCGACACCCCCTATAACCGACCTCGACGATCCCCCTCCTATGACGTCATATCGTCATGAGTACGTCACAGGTCTTCTCCAACACCTCCTCCCTTCCACAGCGTGACGAAATTTATGAATGTTCCTTTACGGTTGGATAAAATTTATCTGGCGGGGGCACGAAAAATTAAACTTTCTTTAGTTAGTTTGGAGGGCATATGCCACTATCGCCATGACGCGAGCCTTGTTTTCGTTGCTGTAACTTAGTTAATAATATTTCAGACATACGCCACCGTGGCTGTCAAAGACCTATTCGAATTATGCCGGAAGTCGGATCTTGCAACATTGCCGATATTGCTGATGGAAATTGAGAGCGTGGCGGAGGCCTGGCCAATCGCCGTTCGCCCGCATCTCAGCGAAGTACAAAGATTGGCCGAGGGCAGCACTTCCACTCTCAGCGCATGGGTTAGAATTCGTGATCTCTGCAGGTAAAGACCATTCTCTGACTATTGAACAATGAAGTGGCAATGGCGCAAATGAATAGACGACTTTCGAACATTAACGGTCACATTATTGTAGCGTCTACCTATTTATACGTGCGAATTGGTTGTACAATTGCTGATGGGATGATTCTATCTGTGAAGTGTGAGAGGGGCAGTTCGTTTGCAAAGTTACTGAGTATGTACAAAACACCATAGCGCGGTGATTGATCAATATTCCTGTTCGCGCCACAATAACTGGCAATTCAACACGCAGGGAACATAGTCGAATGTATCAGTGGTGCAACCATATGCGCCATATGACGGTGTCAGGTGACGAATCGTGATCACTGGATCAATTTTTAAATCAAACGCAGTGCTCTAAGCACATTCATATGATCGATTGGTCATTCATTCGTTGGCGCTGCTGAATCAGATTACATACATTGCCATTCATCAGCATTCACAATCCTTCGGTTTATGATCAGCAGTGTCAACTTAATTATCACTAATAGTACTGTATCAGTTTGTGACCTGGCAATATGATAAATTTTGCAGCGAAGATCTGAAGATTCGCAATCGTCTGATGCAACCGTCGTCGAACGAGGAGATTACGATAATCCCAGTGCTGAACGGCAGCGATCGACGGAGCGAGGAGTCTCTTGCATCGCGTCGATCATCGCGCCCCTCCATCGCGACCATCGCCGAGTCCTGCTCCTCCGACCGCTACGCGCCCATCATCAGCAGCGGGACGACGACGACCTTCAATGTCAACGAGAGTTCGGCGCAGAACTCGGCGCAAGAGCTCGACGCAAATACTCAGACGCTGGCCAAGACCTACAAGATGCGCTCCAGCTCTTCTCTATCCAAGCAGAAGAGCCGTTCGTACGGCAATCTCATGCCATACAAGTAAGTCATGCATTAGCTCTCGATGGATACTAACAGAATACCACATTTAATCTAATAATAGCACGTGAGCTTCTATTTTTCGATCGCCCTACAATTCAGGGATATTGCCAGAGGATTCAAACTGTTTTCGAGGTTTTTTAAATGAAAACTGCAAAGCGAATTAAGCAAAACCATCGTTTTTGAACGCTTCGAAGCTCAAATAGCACTGATTTCACTTGTTCAATGATTGATTTCGATGACTCCCCCGCAAAATAAATTTACCGACTGACGAAGAAGTTGTCGAAAACCTATCAAAAGCAAAGATATTAATTAGGGCATTAAACCAAATCAAAAATATACGGACAACTCCTGACACGATTCAAGAAACATTTAATTTAGCAAGCGCTCGATCAGTGAAAGTGGCAGTCGGGTGGCGCCGGCCGATTCAATGCCGACCAACCACCGATCTTCACCCGTGGCGATCACGCCCGGCTGTCCGGGTCGGAAGCCGATTCGATCGAGTCCCTGTCTGCCCCCGACGACTCCAATCCGTCCGCCACCCAGCTACCAGCCGCCCAAATACGGGCAGCAACCCGGCAGCGTCGGCGTCTACTCCCGATCGGCCGTTATCCTGCCGCCGAGCTCCTATCAGCCGCACGTACAGGTCAGTTAGCCTGAATGAAGGGATAGTACGCGGAGGTTGGCATTGTACTTGATGGATATAATCATTTGAAATGGACTTGCTTTGACTAGTGCGAAGTACGTCCGGCGCGTCATTATACGGAACGCTTCGTTGCCATTATGAGTAGAAATTCGCGACGATTGTACGGCGACCCTAATTTACATACCCCGTTACAAGTGCTTACTCAGCGCATCGCTCATCAAATATCGTAGGCTAAAAACTCTCTCGAGTGTGTTTGCCAAGTGGGCCCAACGATTCGAAAAAGAGCGTTAAAATACGACAAAGTGCGCGCGCCATCGAGTTTGCGTTCATTCAGAGTTTGCTATTCAGATCACACGATACCGCCTCGATATAGGTAAACTATCGCAGTGCGATGGATTCCGGTTGGTCCCGGGCTCATTGACTGAATTGAAGTTACGATCAGAAAATTGTTTTCTTCTCTATGGCTAAAAGATCAGTTTGCATTGCTTTCGCTGAGACTTGTTTACTGCCGCTCTTTCAAGGTTTTTTCATTATTATTAGTATCACAAGTTTTACGCTGATGGTTGTATTTTCGGCAATCGGTACCGTAGAAAAAGCGAAAAAGATATCTACAGTCTTCGCTGTAGTAGGGTGTTGTTCACAAATATTCAAGTGCTGAATAGCAATACTGAATGAACAACCTCGAAAGTTGAACTTCTTTTCTGTGCTGCAGACCCTTCGTGTATCCCTGTTGCACAAGGTAGAGAGATTTGTACATGTAGGGGTACACACCCCTGCAAGTACAGGGACGGCAATCAAGGGTTCGCCTGCATACAGGGGTCAAATTGAGCCCATACACCCCAGCCCGATCGAGCGTGTTGACCTCTGTGTGCACGCTGTAAATATTTGAGATGTCTCGCGGATTCCTGTCCCGGGCCGCCCAAATTCGGTGATCACATTCACACAAAATCGTGCTTCAGATCGGTCGCGACGGTCGAGTTCGTCCGCTGCAGCCGTCGAATCGACGTAACCCGCAGCCGTGGCTGCCGCCTCCAAAGTCGAGCACACAACCGTCGTCGAACTACGCGTCAATTGAAACGACTTTTCCCGTGTCTCTGGGCGGACCGCTCACAACTACCAAAATTGGATCACTTTCAACTGTTGTTCAGGTCAGTCAACTTGCGCGCTCATTAGATTACTAAAGCAAGCGACAGAATACTATTATGGGGTGGTGGTGGGATCGACGTCATCACTGCACTGATTCTTAGAGTTAAAAAAAACATCCAGAAAGCAACACACAATCAATTTCCTAAGCAGAAATGTTGCCGTGTCGCATTACTTCAAATTTGCAATGTGGTGGAGTTTTGTTTTTGGGGTGGGATGAGGCTTCCGGTATCAAAACAATGTGTTCAAACGGATAATGCCTGCTCTTATCGGCTCTGATCGTACAACAAACAATGAATACAGGTGATCGAGGAGGAACCGACGGCGACGATCATCAACTACGAGCCGACGGCGACGATCGTCAACTACGATCCGTCCCCGTCGACCACAGCCGACGAGCGGTCACGAGCGTCCACCAAAGAAGCGGCCACGCAGTCGACCGACACGCTTGAGAACCGCACCAACAACACCACCTCGCAGGCCACACTCATTCACATCAGAGAGTCGAGAGACGACTGGACGGTGAGTCTTCGGTGTTTCGAGTTTTTTGAGCAATCCGGGGCCTATTTCATAAAACTGTTGTAAACACAACTGTTGTAATTACAACTGCGGCAAGCGCGATGATTGGTAAGAAAACCGGAAATAACTGAAAATAACTGGAAAATGACCAATCACCGCGCTTCCCGCAGTAGTAATTACAACTGTTGCATTTGCAATAGTTTTATGAAATAGGCCCCCGGGATCAAAAATCTCTGCAATTTATATCGGAGAATCAGGCAGACTTAGTCACAGGGGTAGGGGGTATATATAGCTCCAGGCAGCCAAATATCTATGGGCAGTACCCAGGCAAAAGAGTTAAATTTACATAACATTGCGAAATCGTATTAATGAAAAGAATAATTCAAATCTTGAACCAATTTTCTTACAATATTTCAGACTATGAACGATCGCGGCGATGTGGTGCGGCAGTTTTGCGATCATCGCCGAAGCAAGATTCGTCGCTATGTTATCGATATCACCGCCAAATATCCTGTTCCAGTGCAATGTACCGTCGAGGGATCGAAAGGTGATATCTCACTCTTATATTATTTCCAGTGCGCAATCACGACACCGTATACTGAAAAGTTATGAATTAGCATACAGCGTTTCATATCCCCAACCCATTTTTTCAATTCCTATCGGACCCTCGGGGTAACATAGCCCCCTATAACCTCATGCTCACCTCTGATACCTGACACACAAGACTGTAGTGATATCCTGATTTTCAGGCACGAAGCATCGAATGCGCGTGCACTTCGCCTGCCAGGCCCGCGACACGCACTGTCTGTACAACAGCGACAGTCTGTTTGCGTTCAAAACGCGACTGGCGCCCACCTGGCTGCATCTGATGTTCCTGCAAATGCAGTCGAATAGTCTGGAGACGACCGGGAAGGTGCTCGCGCAGAGCTCGGAGGCGTTCCAGACGCTCAGGCACTGCTGGGAGTGCATGCCCGTCGCCATCACCCGCAACCGTCCCTTCGCTACTCTGGTCACCTCTGCGTTCCCCGGACAAAGGGTAAGAATAATGGATGCTACCGTTGAGTATAGATATGCTTGGATAATAATACAATTATTATTAAATGGAGCTGCGTACTTTTTTGGTATTGAGCATCATTTCCTGTGAAATATAAAATAGAGCAGCTCATAACATTTTCTGAACATACAGTATGTGGTAGAATCCGTGGTCCGTTGATTGATTGGCGCGCCAATTGATTTTCTCACTCCTCTGCGATGAAATTTCGACCTTTCCAAGTTAACCTTACCGTTACCGTATTTTAGGAACAAGAGCAATTACTAAAAGAGCTTCAATTTGCCCGATACTTTGATTGCTTCGCTCACAATGCGACTTCGACAAAGTGGGCCTGCTTTGCGTGCAACCACCCCGACCGTGTCAAGACGTTTCTTCGGCAGGACTCGAACAATCCCGTACTGGAAGGGCAATTGAAAGAAAAACGAGGAAGGTGGAAGTTCTTCAAACGCTGGCACACCAAATACTTTACGTTATCCAGCGCTGCGTTATCCTGTCGAGAACAAGGATCAAATGTAAGCTTTCAATAAATTTTATAATCACCGAATGATTTGTATTTCTTCAGCAACCTGCGGACAAGAGCTCATCACCCTCGATCGACCTGCGAAAAATTCGCTCGGTCAAGTCGCTCAGTCGCGGGAAGAAAAGTCGAAAATCTCTGCCCAAGGCGTTTGAAATTTTCACTGACGACGATAACTCTTATGTGCTCAAAGTAAGCAAAAGCTCTCGTTATCTTCATTTATCGTTACCTTTTATCTTCATTTCGACGTTTAAAGAAATGCGCACGCAAATTGCTATACCCGAAATATTTTCGCAAACTTATTTTCAATTAGTACAACCAGCGACGGGCAGTCCGGCACGCAAAGATTTCTTCCACCTGTCCGAAACAATCAATCAATCGGGCTTTGCTGTGCTGAGGCCAACCACCCCTTCCACTCACGAGTGTTCACTGTCTACCTCGCCGCAGCTCTTAATTCTTTGCACGGATATAATGAAAAAAATGTTTACACAGTATTCCTTTCGCACGCAATTGGTCAAGCTCTGTATACTGATCAAAGCTAATTTTAGGCCAACGATCGTAATAAAGCCGAAGAATGGTTTCAATGTCTTCAAATCGCCGTCGCCCAGGCGCAACGCGAACGCCAAACAACTCAACTGTGAATCAACGCAGTCAACGAATTACCCCTCGATCCATACTTAGCGTTCACTCAAAACGTTGTCTTCCTTTTCTTCTGTTGGGGGCGATTTCTGCTTCACTCGTGCCAAAATCCGCAGCAAAGTCGACGACGGCGTTTTCAGTCACATATCCGCGATAGACTGTGTGCTCCGCTTTATGCGCGCCTTATTCTACTGTTCATTTTTGTTCCTTTTTGTTTCTTGTTGTCGCCCATCGAGATGCTGCTTGTGAATATGAAATCATGTTACTACTAACGAGAAAATGAATCGTTTTTGCATACGAGAAAGCAAAGCAAGCGTAATGTCGGGCGCGTAGCCAGAGATCGAAGACCTGGGGGGGGAGCAAAATCGACATCCAGAGGGGTAATTTTAAAGGGAATACCCTTATCTTTTTTGTTGAAACCCCGCGTCCCCCTTAGTTACGCCCCTGCGTTATGTATATTCTCATTGTTGTGGCATAGGTTATTGGCGCTTGAGCTACGGCGCCTTTCTCGATCAAGACGCGCCAACAGTGCCAACAGCTTCTTCGAAACATTTTAACCGTCCTAAAACGGAATTGATATGAACATAGTCAGGCAGCTGCGACTGTATTACACTGTCGTATATAGTTTAGAGTATGATACAAGCTATAGTGCACCACACCAAAACGAAAGCTATGAATACAGTATTCTTAAGCCCAATGAAAAGCAGTTTGTTGGATGCTTTGGAATGAAAGTATTACAGTAATCGAGCGACACGAGAATGCGCAACAAACTAAGCCATTTCAAATCATAACTTAGTGACTGGGCCACTTTCGCAAAATTTCTTAATCGGACAAGTAACTGTTACTGTTCGTTCGGATCTGACTAAACAGTAATCGAACTCCAGTGAAAAGCTGAAAGCACTCGAAACGCAACTCAAATTTCGAAAGAACAGGACCTGGTGGCTTAAGCAGTCTGTTAATCGGAAACTGTTCGCTTTTTCCGAAATGGGTGTGAAGCATATTTGTCAGAAATCGCAGTCCAATTTAGCTTTGCTTGTTGTTGCCGCGTGTTGGATCACGCCCGTGCTGATGAGTTTCAGATTGTTGGCAAACGAATCGGTCATCGGTTCGAGAAGATTGTCGAGGAGCATTTGCGGCCTGGGATGATGACTCGAATTGCTCGAAGAACGGGACTTGGTGGCAGTACTGTCTACTTGATTGTCTGTGGCACTGATCGATAAAAGTACTCTTTACGGCGGATCAACTGACTGTTGATCGGGACAATGATGATTACTTTGTACTTTACGTTATTTGCTGTTGAGTCAGTTTTTGCAATGTATCAATAATGTTCTCTGCCATATATTTCCTGTGATCCTACTGCGTTTCGAATGTTTTATTGATCTAACATTCCAGTTTTTTGCTACATTTTATGCTTGGAATTGTTGTATTTTCGGTTTCAATATACTGCTGTATTATTTACGTCGTATATAACGAATAAATAAATAATATATCACAAAAAATTAATCCAAATAAGAAGGGCCCCTCTTATTTAGGGGACCTTACTTTCTGATAATCTCTGGCTCTTATTTTGTGTTGTGACACAGTGCGGAGATCAGAAACCTCTTTTAGATCCGGTTTTCTCTATGTCCAATTCTCTTATTTCCGGTTTCGACTGCAATTTGTTCGTACTTTGCTCTGAGATAACCCAGCGTGCAATCATTTTATATAGAAGCAAGCCTGGCGCAAAACACCTCTTATTTCAACAACTCTGCTCAGTATTGGACTGCTTTTCGCGCCACAAGATGACTAACTTTCGGTCGCTATATGAAAATTTTGACGAAAATGTTGAACCCATTTTGTGCAGTGTGCAAGGTATGTATTGCAGTAACGCAAACTTGGTCACAAAAAATTTAGGCGAAATCCCTAGTTGGTTGAATGGGACGTTGTTGCGAAATGCGCCAGCAATGTTTTCGGTTGGTGACACCAAGTACGAGCACTTATTTGATGGCTTGGCGCTCATACAGCGGTATTACATCGAAAACGGAAAGGTTGCACTGAGCCCACAGAGTTTTACATTAAAGTGATATTTGAAATGTTAGTCTATTTCAGCTGTACTATAGCACGCGCTACCTCCGCAGTGAAACATACAAGAAGAACATGGCGGCACAACGCATAGTGGTCAGCGAGTTCGGAACAACGGCATTCACTGACCCATGCAAGAGCATCCTTGGAAGGTAGCAAATGACGAAATCAAACCGTATTAATGGAATATTTCTTGTACAGGTTCTTTTCTTACTTTGAAGCTGGCCGGATGACGAGGACTGATAACGATGTCGTAAACTTCTTGCAGTTGGGAGACCAGCTGTATGCGACTACTGAAACGCCGTTGATGAACCGAATCGACTCGAAAACATTGGAAACGGGAGAACAGGCAGCTCCTGACAGCAGGGCCGATTCATCAACGAGGCACCGGGGGGGCCCCCAACCAAACGTCGGAAGTATGTTTTGACCTTTGATTGAGGGCCCCCATGCGCCTCGCTGATGAAGCGGCCCTGCCTGACAGCAAATAAGCCAAGGATTCATCAATGTTGAATTTAGGTCGACTATGGAGATTATTTGCCAGTAGCCGTTCACACAGTCACGGCGCACCAGCATTACGACAAGGAGCGCAACATTTACAATATCGGATCGCGGTTCGGCAAGGGCGGACAGTATTTTTTGGTCAAAACTATAAACCCCATGACCACTGAAAACAAAAGTAATCATATCAGCGCTGATAAAATAAGACATTGTCCAAAATGTCAAATTTTCAGATGGTCAGTTTGAGAAAACAGAGCTCATAGCGCAGATTCCCCACAGCCGAAGTCTGTATCCGTCCTATTATCACAGTTTTGGAATGACTGAAAACTATTTTATCTTCATGGAAATGCCGCTACTGATCAACACGTTGAAAATGGCGTCCGCTTTCATACAAAAAATATTTCGGTTCTCTTTCAACAAGTGCCTTGAATGGCATCCAAATGGTGGAGTAAGTACGTGGGGTCCAAGAATGCCCGGGTCAGTAACCTAGACGGGATGATGCTCAACTTTCTGGCCCAGCTGCATGGTACCTGGTGTAATACGTGAATCCGAATCTGAACTTCAGACGATCCAATTCGAGAAAAAACTTCCGAACCTCTGGAAATTGATCGAAACATAGGCAACAATTGACGGAAATTCAAATATTCCAGCAAAGTTTGAATTTAGGCGATTAAACACCTGTACCCCTTAATTTCCGACTCCCGTCACATGTATGTGTGGGATGCATTGGCCTGGATTCGTTGAGTTGTGGTCTCCTCTGGCAGGGATGCGCATTACGCACCCTACCAAACCCCCCCCCCCAATCTCACCTCTGATGCAAGGATCATCTAATGCCAGATATGAGCTTCAGGTCAGAGTGCACGTTGTCAACAAAAGTACTGGCAAAAAGTTTGAACGCTCGTATAAGTCTGCACCTTTCTTCACTTTTCACCACGCGAACGCATATGAATACGAAGGATGCATAATCGTCGATTTCTGTAGTATTGAAGATGGGGGCGTGGTGAGCAAGCTGTCCCTCGAAGAAGCGCGCAAAGGGATCCATTTCGAAGAAGAGAAACAAATGCAATCGTTCCTAACTCGTCTTATTCTGCCGCTTGACGTTCCACAAGGTGCCCAACCTGGCGACAATTTGTTGGGGAAACACGCTTTCGCCGGCAAGTGCTCCGCCGTATTGGAAGAAGACGGCAGCATTCTTCTGAACAAAGAGCGCTTAGCCGACATCGGTATGTCTTGTGAATGAAATTAGACATGCTCAATCCAACGATATTCAGCCGTTGAATTCCCGCGAATCAATTACGACATGGTGAACGCAGAGAAATACAAGTATGTCTACAGCAGCACGCTTCAGTTGCGACACAAGGACAACGCCGGAGTATGCAAAAAGAGCAGCAACTTGAACGACCCATGTGCTTCAGATTGTTAAAATTGACGTTGACAACAAGACGTACATCAGCTGGAACAGGGATCATGAACAACAAATCTGCGGGGAGCCAGTGTTCGTGCAGGAGCCTGGTGCAACTGAAGAAGATAACGGTGAAATGGTCGCTGTCATCAACAATGTCACAGTTGTTTTTAGGTGTCGTGCTTTGTCCCGTGATCAACGTGCACCCCGATCAGCATCCCTTCCTTGTCGTCCTCGACGCAAAGACGCTGAAACAACTCGCACGCTGCGAAGTACCG
>JAQGAX010000222.1:0-20264 GCA_034698105.1 Plectus exinocaudatus | reverse complement strand
GCGCAGTTGTTGACACGACGATTACATTACTGTACTTCGCGAGACAACCAAGCATTAAATGGACGGCGAATCACGAATCATGTTTCCCATTCATCAAACGCTGACTAAGATTGACCATCTCCAAGGCGTCGGGCGGATTGATGGCGCTGGCGTGACGCGAAATGATCGCCGAGTTGTTGCTGCGCTCACGATTGATGGACGCCGCCGACGGGTCGTATCGCTTGCATGTGCACTGCTTGACCAACTCCCACAACTTGCGATCGACGTAGAAATTGACGACCGGCTCGACAATCGCTCTGATTAGCATAAAGATGCGGACCCAGCCTTGCAGGTAGACGAGCGGGTACCATTGAAAAATGATCTTCTCGCATGAGTCAAAGCTGATGAGAAAGAGCACGCTGAGCACCACCAGCGGTAGGTAACTGATCGTATAGGCGCACGTGCACACGCCCAGTTTGCGCAGACTGATGACGGGCAAACTCGTGATGCGCGCCGGGCCTTTAGACCGAAAGCTGTTCAATCCGTCGTAGTCGCAGTACTTTTGGATGCGGTACACAATGACAAGCGTCACCAGGTACATCAGGAGAACGCCGCAGTATATCAGTATTTCAGCAACGCTGGCATAAGTGATGATCGGCACTAAGCAGCTGGCAACGGTGCACCGAATGGGCCATGTCCATGAAGGATTCAATGCAAATGTCCACAGAAATCCGAATAGGCAAGCGCAAGCTGCGGATCCGATCGAGCAGCAACCAATCATGCCGAGACACATTCGAATCGTGACTAACTTTCGGCACTGAAGCGGCCGCGCCACAGAGACCAGCTTCAGGGCGGTGACCGACAGCATTTGACACGACGAAAACCAAGACGTCATGAAAAGAAGAACGTCGAACGCGACGAAGAATCTCAGATTGTAGGTGGTGAAAATTCCCAACAGTGTTAGCGCAGTGGCGGCTAGCGCACCGATTGCATCGCCTACAGATCTGGCCAGCAGAAAACTGTATAATTTGAACGGTAGTCGTCGAACGTGCAAGCCCGTCAGTACGACGGCTGAAAAGGCAATATTGATAGTTAACGAGACAATTGCCATTGGCAGCGGTGTGACGAAGAAAATTCGGTGAAGCGACTGTCTGTCTCGCAACGGCATCACGTTGGATGATATAGTGAAGTTGGCCATACGGACGTATTTCGCGCGCAATGCCAGAAAGCATGAATCGTTAACGAACACAAAATTGTCGTTGAAGGCCAGTGGCTCCATCGTTGATGTAGCGAAAAAGGCGAATTAAAGGAGCGCTCAATAGGACGACTGAACTCTTCCCTGAAGAAGCATGTGCCAAGAACGGAGACGGAAACGACTGATCATGACGGTTACTTGGTGCTGTACAGAGAAGGCTTCGTTCACGCCGCTCGTCTTACACGACGACTGACACTTTGCCGTGCAGGAGGCGCGCCAATCGACACCGACTCATTTCCTTCGGCGGATGTGACGAATGAGCCTGCTAGTCACCAAAGCGCTGGATTGGCGCTGTTCAAACAAGAGCTGAGCTTCCGTTCCGTCGCCGTAGTAGATGTCTCGCCGACAAGCGCTAATCGTTCCGCTGAGCAGCAGAAAAGCCGTCGGACGAAATCCAATCCGACTGAGTCATGTACGTTTCCACGCTGAGACTACGCTGAGACTTCTCGCAATTTCTCATCAAGCAGTTTCACCGATCCCTCCTGCCTCGGCCAGCCGGGGCCGGCGTTTATAGCTCACCCGTAGGGTTAGGTCGGGTATGACAGCTGCTAATAGGAGCTGCTTGCACAAATCGATGCATGACAAATGTCCCCAGTGTCATGCACCTTTGCGCCGTTGCTTATTGTGAACAATGGCACATTTTCCACATTTTGTGCTAGATGAAGGATTGATTGATCGCGTTGCTTGTGCGCGTGCCTTGCGGTTGGTTGAAAAGATAGTACACCTCTTTACTCGGCAGATCACAACAGCGAAACGTTTAGTCACTCTGCAATCAAGTGCACACGCGTAGCATAAACGAAGAACGGAAGAGAGAGAACGTTTTTTGACAAGTTGATCGAAGACAGACGAAAAATATCCTTGTTCGCATACTTTGTTCAGACAGGTGAGGCGACACGCCAAATACTGTCATCGGCGAATTATTATTGAACGAACGTCAAATGTAGCATACCGAAGCGCAAATCAAGAGGAACAACACGCGTGTCGAACGCTAACGTGCAAAACACACAAAGACTTGTACAGAGCGACAGTAAACAAGTAACAACAAGTACCCTGTAAACTCCAGGTTTCCACGCACGCTAGCCAGTAAAAACAGCGAGCAATAATGGTCGGTCAATGACGGTCGTTGCAGCAGACACGCGTATGCGCACAAAAAGTACGGTACAGCTGCGAGTTGCCATCGTTCTACAAGGATGGCCAATGCCACCATAGCTGCCATTAATCAGTAGTGTACGCGAAGCGCAAATAAGTAGACGTCCAAGCCATAAGAGACTGAGCACACATGCCATTGATTGTCATGGGATTAGATACCGGGTTTTCTCGAAAATAAGCCCCCCTATATATCCTATTTTCGAGAAGCGCTGGAAATTTTTCCAAGGGATACCTTTAATCGAACACAGTATCAAACAGTAAAGGAACGCGCCTAGTTTCGAAAACTACTCGCATTTACATCCACTTTTTCTTGGAATTTTTTAGCGCTTCTCAAACATAACCTTTAGGGAGGGCTTATTTTCGAGAAAACCCGGTAGAACATTTTTTCGTGAGTCGGTCACTGAAGCAGAACTATACACAATCGAGTTGGTGGAAGAGAGCGAATGGTACGCTGCGACCCTCAACGGAGCACCGCGCACATACAGAAATGGGTGTGTCATTGAGTCGCTAGATTCTATCCGAGACGAGAAGCGGAGTGGCCTTTCGCGGAAGGAAGGCAAATAAATCTCTGTTCACACAAAACATCAGTGACTAGCTAAGAGAAGAGCGAGCAATTGAGAGGGTACCAGATTGTCACCGACAGTGAACGAAAAACGAAACAGATTCTCTGCGCCCACTCACTCACTCATCGCGCGTCGTCCTGCCCAAGACGCCGCGCCAATAGTTTAAATACTTTGATGAAATAAGATCCACAAAGAGAGCGGCAACGTCGGAAGTATCGGTAAATGGTGCTAGAATAACATATTGGACATGCCCTGTGTAGTACGCACTCAATGAAATGACAATACACTGTTTTTCATGAAAATCGCTAATACAATGATGAAAAACACTAAGACAAGTGGACGCCAATAAAACAATAACTTTGAAATTTGAAGGTAGTAAAAAATGTCACCAAAATACAGGAACATTCTTGAGCCGCTTTCATTCATTGTCCAGTGGTGAAAAAAATTAGACTTTGCGCGCATCGTTGCCAACGTATACAATTGAGAGAAGCGCACTGTAAGCAGCAACAAACAGCGAGAAAGATGAAACACTCTGCGCAGAAACAAAGCATTCGGTGACTGTAAACAGCAAGGGAGACAATGGTTCGATGAAAGTAGTCATTGTGTACAGATTTCATCGCGTTTGTTCGACTGGCTGGCTGGCGTTGACAATTGCTCGAAGAAACAACGTTCACAACAGTCGTTCGTTTGCCGTACACAAGCAGCTGCATAGGTCGCGACAGTGAATGAAGAACCGAGCTCGAAACAGAATACAGACGGAGAGGACAACGAGAATGGCTACGACGACCGAGTACAGACTGACGGAGGAGCACAGACGACAGTAGCAGAGAGACCCTGTGCCAACGCGGGCAAGAAGATAGGCAGAGAGAGTGGGTGTGAGACAGCAGCGTGGGTGCGTCGGTCGGCTGGCTCTACGTGTCCATCATGTGGTGCTGCGCGGCCACCAGCGGGTCCATGCCGTGCGCCGCGGCGCCCCACGCCGCCACCGCCGCCTGACTGTGCGCCGCGTGGTGCGGGTTGTACGCGTGGTGCATCATGTGGCCCATCGCCGCGTGCGGCAGCAGCATCTGCGAGGGGAGGCCGCTGAAAATGCAACTCGTATTTAGCATCAATGACATCGTAAACACACAAGTTGCATTATGCTACTCAGCGCAACTTCCTCTATATTAGTATCTGCGACTGGCTCTGTCCGTCAAGCAAGAAATTTGAACTGCATCTCATTCATCAATTTCGACTCAAATACTCATTCAAGATTAAGCAAAATGCAAGAACTACGCAGTTTACACAATTCATAAATGTCGGGATGCTTACCCTTGCGCTGCAGAAAACGCTTGCGAATGAGCGGCGGCGGCGGCAGCGTAGGGGTTGTAGCCGCCCATTCGGTACAAATCCGTGGGATGATTGTATCCCATCTGACCATTGTCCGGACTGTATGGATTCGGACCTAAAAAGATTCGTGTGTGACTTGCATGCGCTTAATGAATGGCGGTGAGCGTACCAGGCGACGGGCCGGGGCTCTGTCCGCTGCTTTTTCTTCGTCGATTCTTGAACACGTTGACAACGGGTGATCGGCCGGCGCGGTTGCTCTGATCGATCATTGGCTGGACGATGCGCCTGCGGGCGTTGATGAACCTGCAGCATGCGCTAATCTTACTGTAGTGCTCGAGAGGCCGTGCAGGACATAGCGGGCGTGCGTACGCGGCTCGCCGGCGATGCGATCTCGGCTTGTGCGGCCGTTCAGCCGGCCTAATCGCCCCCCGAGGAAGTCGGTCGGGCTATCGTTTGCCGATCTTACGGTGTTATCGGCCGGCCGTTTGACAAAGTGGCGCTCTCGGCGTGTTGTGCTCGCGGTGGTTGGTTAGAAACAGATGCGCAGTGCCGCTCTCCTGGCCGTAAATAACCGCCGCACCGTAGCGCCCGTCGGTGTTCGCAGTCAGCTGTCGGGCAGAAGACGCCAGCTGCGCCCATTCATCACCTGGCCGCTCAGAACGACGGCAAGACAAAGTGCCCGAGTAGCCCTCGGCACAAAAAGCGCTGCCATTTCGCCGACCACCCCACCGCCGTCGACCCTCCAAGCCGGCGTTCAGTCAGCATCAGCGGACACCCACCCACACAGGTCGTTGAGCAGTGTCGTTTCGATCGCTCGCAACACCGTCGGACGTACGGTACCAGGCGGCGGCGACGGAAACGCCGGCCCCTCCCGACCAACGTATCGCATATCCCACGAGTTTACGCGGGGACAATGCGGCGGGCACACCGATAATGGGATAATTAGAGTAATTGTCCGGTCGGACTACCGGGCGCGCATGCGGCGTCCCTTTCCGCCGGCGCTCAGGCCGTAATTTAGCGCATCTGGCTACGCCGAACGCGCTTGCTGCGAATGCGGTGAAGGCCGAGTGGTCGTTGTCCACCGATCCACCAAATCGACCGCGCAATCAAGCCGCCATCGATCCGGCGCGCCAGTCATTTGCGCTACCCTCGTTAAAAAACGGCCGGCAATGTTGCCCGTCGAAGCGATGTGCGAGCGATACGAACTCATAAATCGGTCGGCGCCGCTCATTTCGCGCCCATTCCGACGGCCGTCGCTCCGGCCCTCCACCATATTAACCTCGTCTGTCAATCTTGCGGCCGAAAGGAAATGAAGAACAGCGCCAAAATGACGCGTCCGCATTTAAATCGCCCGCCCATCAACAACAAACGCCCAGTTGACAGACGTTCTCGCGGCCTACCGTACCCGCGCGCATGCCAAATGAGCTCCGAGAGAGGACAGCCGGTGAACGGAGGACCGAAGTCGGCGCCGATACGGTCGATTAAGCAAATCGAGGCGATTAGTGGGCGACGGCATCGAATGACCGGCGATTTACGGCGACGACCAAA
Organism: Plectus exinocaudatus; assembly: GCA_034698105.1. Lineage (NCBI taxonomy): Eukaryota > Metazoa > Nematoda > Chromadorea > Plectida > Plectidae > Plectus > Plectus exinocaudatus. Next base: position 14,441 of record JAQGAX010000222.1, on the reverse strand, counting down.
TGGTCACTCGAACGGTCAGCGCCTTCCCCGCATGAATCATGCATGCGATACGCACCCTTGACCGCACGGCGCACAATCACTCGGCGCACAAAGGAGGCGCGGACGCAAACAATCGCACAAAGGTGTCCATATCGCTTCACTTACCAGTTATTCACTTGCAGGATCGTCAGCCCCGTGTCGTTGGCGAGTTGCTTCTTCTGGTCCTCAGATGGGTAGGGATGCTGAAATGAACGAATGAAACTGTTTCAATCTGCTGTATCGCCGAGTCAGTGCTGCTTCTGTTGTGACCGAGTTGAATTGTTTGCGGTGCGCCGAGCGAGCGACCGTCAATCCCCCTCCCCTTGTGCGATCGGCGAGCGGGAGTTTGGAATGGAAGCGAGTGGGCGGCGGTGAGAGAGAGAAGGGGGAAGTGGGCGACCGAGGAGCCCGACGGGGTCGGACCGGACGGTAGCGGGCGAGGACAAACAGAGTCGCCGCGGTCGCGCAAACACAGACATGCTGCAGCGGGCGTTTTGATGTCCGGCCGATCGCCGCCGGCCGCGCGCCGATCAAACGTCTGATGGACGAGCATCGATCGATCACCGCCGATGCGCCGATCGCCGCGTTCCCCACCGCGCAACATCGCCCCGGTCATGAATTATGCAGACGAGTCGGCATCTGTCCGCTCGGAGTCGTCGTCGCCGTCGCATATACCGTAGTCCGAGTGAGTGATGTCGGCGATGGAGCAGCGCCAACCACCGCATGCCGTGCGGACCATTCGGCGACGGCGCGCACGCAAAGTTGGCATTGTTGATCACCGTTGGACAAATGGCTAATGACAAAGCCATCCGACAGCTCTGCTCGTAATTCGTTGACGCAGCGACACTCGGTTGATAATTTGTCATCGTTCGGCCTACCCGCCGACGATAGGTTGGACGTCGGGGTTGGCGGCAGAGACGCACCACCCCTGCGCCCAATTGCGCGTCATAACTGTCGGCTGTAAATCCCGTTTCGGCCGACCCTCGCGCCCGTAAAAGTCGCTCATAAATCCCATCGCTGCAAAGACGCGCTACGACCACAGGGCCAACGAGGTCGATCCACTCCCAAATCGCACTTTCTCTCTCTGCTCTCTACCGTATCGCAACACAATGAATCGCGCCAGATAAAGAAATCGGTCGCACAGACAGAGAGAGAAAGAGAGAAGGGGACTCGCGGTGGCGGTAGACAGGGCGGCGTACCGTCAGATTCTGGAAGAGCCACGCGCGGAACTTGGTGATCGCCTCCTTGGAGAACACCTTGGGCACCTTGCGCTTGTGACTGCCGTTGGGATGGCCGCCGGAGCCCTGCTGATCGCTGCCGCTCATCACCGAGTCGCGACCGTCGTCGTTCATCGAGCCGCACACCGATAACGACTCGTCGCCTGAAATGACGCCGTCACCGCCGGGCTCCGCTTCTCGGGTCACATAGACCACGGTGAAAGGGCACAGAGAGAGGAGGGACAGGGCGAAAGTCGCGGAGCATACGGTCGTCAGTATCAGCAGATAGCGATGAAAAAAAGAAGTAGCGCAACGAACATGACGACGGACAAAGTGAGAGGTGTCAGCAGCGACTGACAACAAAAGAAAAAAGTGACAACGAACGCGGATGGCCGAGCACGCCAACGACAACGGCCCGACGACGTGTGTTCCAGGCGACAAAGATTCGGACAGACAAGGACGTGTCAACATTGTCGCGCACCGCAAAAGCGCAACCGAACCCACAACGAAAAATGCGACTGTGTTAATATGCGCGGCCTGTGTTTTGTGGCTGATGTGCGAAATAAGCGTTACGAACACGAAGCTGCACCTACCGTCAAGTGCTGGAACAGCCAAGCGCGCATAATGTTGGTCGCTACTTTGGGGAAAATGCCGCGTTTCTTGGGCGCCTTGCGGTCGTCGGCGGTCATCGCTCCGTCGTCCAGCTCGTCCGTCGACCCGACCGACGTCTCGCCTGAAATCCCCCAGCTACCAACAAGCGGCCGAATGCGGCTAGTCGCCACAACCAAGTAGAACAAAAAGGCGGCCGTAGCAGTAGCGACGATCAAAGAGTGAGAACAGCGACGAGAGAATATGCGGGTGCGGCAAAGCGTGAAACAATTAGCATTGCGGTGCGGTTGGCGTGTACAAAAAGCGTGTAAGCGGTGAACGCCGACGAGACGAATTGAGCGCTTTTGAGAAATGCACCGTATGCTCCATTTTGGAACCATGATTGCACTGTGTTCGAGTCGGCCCGGCGAGACTGGTCAAGCGTTCTCCCCGAGGACAGGCGAAAAGTCGGTGCGCGTAAAAATCGCTCCCCATCCGTCTTCGACCGTCACTTTTTCACGGCCGGGTATAAATTGCCAACTAGCCGATCTGCCGGCGGTCGTCGAATCCCGCCGGGCCTCAAAAACGTCGATTCGCAAGAACCGACCGAGCGCCGATCGGGACTGACGCGCGCGTACGGCCCGGATTGTCCGACCCGAGTCGCAGTCATTGATCACCTTATCTGCCTCACCGCGACGAAAAACACACGTCGGGTCTTCTTCCCTAAACCGATCAAGGCGTACTCGACCGTCCCCGTCTCCCGGGAGAGTGCCGCCCGTCTCCCACATGCAACAATACGATAAGCGCACTTGGCCGACACCGCCCAACGGCGCCCCAACGACCCCATCCAACGCCCAAAGAGTAATCGAATGGGCCGTTGCCGACCGTTGTTTCGGCCGGCCGAACACGGTCGCCAGCTAGCGGACGGCGGCGCCGGCCGATGCCCAAGGCGCGCGCAATCCGGTCGGCTGCCGAGCTAATCGAGTCGGCGCGCTTTTAGGCTAATTGCGCGGTCGATGACCGAAGCCGTTCGCTGCCTTCCAGCGCCGCGCCCGCAAGACGCCGAGTACGGTAGGGGTGGGGGTTCTGGAGAAAGCAGAGGGCGCTTTGTCGGCGGGCGGCGAAAGAGACAGCGGATGACGGATTGGCGGCCAGTGGGCGATGACCGCGCGTGTCCATGGCGACACGGCGCGCGTCTCGGCTCACTAATAATAACGAGTACGCGTGACGCAAGCGCGTCCGTCTCTCCCTTCGCGTGTCGAATTACGATCGAATTACTGCCAAAGTAAGCGCTTTGCCCGCACCACCCGACCAGCGACCAGCGACGACTGCGACGCACACCCCCCGCCGTCGTCGTGCTACCGTAGTCATCGGGACGGCCTTGACGACCGGTCTCGTTGGCGCAGACCGGACAGGAATGTCGCCGGCGCTGATGCCCGCGTTGATAAACTGCGCGACCGGCCGCACACCGGCAGATTATCCACGCCCGCCCGTCCGCCCGCCTGCCACCGTCGACCGACGGACCGACAGCCCCACGCGCCGCCGCCAAACCGATCGGCCGTCAGTCACGTTAACGACGCGTCGGAACGGCCCATCGACCACAGCTCTAAATCAACCAACTCGCGCCTTTCGACATACAGTTATCGCCCGTCAGTCAGAACTCGGCTGGCTGCCGCTCGAACACAGTGCTTGTCACACGAATGGCAAGGACAAGGAAGGGAGGGTAAAACGAGAAGGGAATAAGCACGAAAGAGGCAACGTACCGGCTTCGGAGATGGAGTCGACACTGGTCTGCAGAGGGTTCTGCGATCCGCCGATCTGGCTGGGGGTGTCGCCGGACAAGGGCGTCAGATCGTGGCGCTGTCCACCCGACGATCCGGACGGACTACTGACGGCCAACGGGGCAGGCACTTGAGGGCCTCCGGCCGCTGACGGAGGGCCCCCGGCCATGGCTAAAGGGTGACCCTGTGCAGAGATGGAAGAGTCGACGGAGGTGCCGCCGTTGTTCAGTTCCGAGTAGCCGGTGGTCGCTTGCAGCGGAAGTGTCTGCGGCGAGCGTTGCACTTGCGATGCCTGCAACGGAAAATCGGCGTCAATCACGTGTAGAATTGGAAGAAGAACGCGCGGCGATCGGTCATCGTCGATCAGCGAAAGATAGGAGCAGCAAGCAAGCCCCGCTGATTGATGCGCATCGAGCAGTGCCGTTGATCGGAGCGGTTAATCGTCGACGAGGGCGCCGAAGACGACGGCCGTTTACGAATCGTAAAAATTGCGCGGCGGCGGTGCTCTCGGTGGGGATGTGTAATTGATAAAGCGAATCGGTCGGTAGTGGCGATGTCCGATCGGTCGGCGCAGTCAACGACGACATGCGCGCGCGTCGCTCAAATGTAACGGATCGCTTTTGGCGCGACGACGATCGCATTTATTCGTCGACGCAATGCGAAAACCCCGCGACAGATTTAGTGTTGCCGTCTGCCAAACATTGTCATGCGGGAACGCAGCGCCTGGTCGGCGTCGCACGTCGCCCACGGCGGCGGCATCGCCATCGACGCTCACCACCAGCAGTCGCAACCCAGTTCCAGCGCGCGGCGAGCGACAGTCGGGGCGATCAGCCGTCGTCTCTCGTCCGGCGTCGCTTTTTTCGCCCTGCCGCGCCCCGCCCGAGTTCATCGAGTTTTCTTGGGCGAAATCGGACCGATTATCGCGCACGGTCTCACGCGCACACGACAACGGCGCCCGTGAGTGGCAAACAGTAAACGTCTCAGGATAAGTTACGACAATCGTAAAAGCACAATGCCGGACGGCCTTCGGAGTACGTCCGTTGCCGTCGGGCCCCCGAATCCCTCGTCAGCTCATGCACCCATCGAGTAGACGGCGGCGGCGGGCGGGCGGGCGTCTCGGCGGCGCACACGGCGACCGTATCGAAATGATTATCATTAGGTGGTGCGTGCGCGGCGGCCATTATCTGGCCGGTAACAGCGTCGGCCGATGACGGATCGCCGTCGCCGACCGTCCGAGACCGACAGCCGCGATCGCGACGACGGCGTGCTTGGGCGCGAAAAATACGGACGACCGTCTTAATTGTATCCGAGAAGGAGGCGGCGCGCACAGTCGCAACAAAGACGCCACTGCCGCCCGCCCGCCAAGCACCCGGTGACCCCCACGGTGTGATGCGCCCCGAACAAGTCGGCGTCGCCGTCTCTTAGCTGCTCATTATCTGTCGTCGATCGGGGCGAGAAGCGGCCGTATCTCAAGTGGACGACTGTTGGTGCGGACGAGCGCTTGGCGGCGGTAAATATTTGCCGCTTCGACGATGGAGCGTCAGTGCGAGTCCGGTGACGCCAGGGAGCCGGCGCCGAGACCGGGCCATCGATCACGGCGGGCCGGGCAACTGTCGCCCGGCCGGTACCGAGCGTTTTTTGGGCGCTGGCCGCGCGCAGTGCCGACGCAGTTGCACCAGGCGAGCGCCATCAGCCGCTGCCAGCTGTCGACGTTTTTGCGCGTCGTCGGCCGTGCAGGCGCTCGTTTGTTACCGACCGCGCTTTACGACCCTCTCCCTTCTTCTGTTGGCCGCTCGCTGCCGACCCGGCAGGCCTGCAGCAGCCGCCCGCCCAGTCCGACAGTCGCCGTCACTCACTCACTGATTCATTCACGCACGCGCACAGAACGAGCACAAGTAGGAGTAAAGACTCACCTCGCTGCTGCAGACGACGGACATGCTGGAGGTGTTCTCGACGAGCGGCACGGTCTGCGCTTCGTAGGCGGGCGTCGGCTGGTACTGGCCGGACATGGACGAGCCGCTGTTCATGTTGACAGGCGGACTGAGCGAGTGGGCCGGCGACGACGAGGTGGGCGGCTGCGAGCTGCCGGCCCGTTCGTCCACCACAAGATCCATCGGCATCTTCCCCTTGAGACACGTGACGTACCGGTGACAGAAATTGTCGCACAGTTCGTGCACCTGAAACGACGGCTGTCTGCGGTGTGGTGTCTGCTGTCCGGCCGTGCCGATCACGGCTGTCGGCGTGTGTCGCTCAGTCGTCGCTCGTCGGGAAGAAGGCGACAGCGGCCCAGGACAGACCCGCCCGCTCCCGCCGCCGTCAATATTGATAGGCGCTCGGTCGCATGTCGGTAATAGGGAGCAAAAGCCCCCGACGGACGGTGAATATTTCATGCGCCACCGACCAGCGCCGGCCCATCGACCGCCCGATCGTCGACGAGTGTCGCGCGCCTCCTTGGAAATATTAAGCGACGACGCGGCCGCCTCCAACGCCCACAAGTCATCCCCTCCGCCCCTCGCCAATCGCCGACTGCTAGACAGATAGCGCCAATGAAAGCCGCCCATCAACTCGGTGGAGATGGCGTACAAAACGGGGGCGCACATCGGAGCCGAGCAAAAACCGCCGGGTCGTTCGGTAAAAACCCTTTATCGCGACTGCTCCCCGTGTCCCAGGGCCAACAAGGGCGGCGGAAAAAGCGCTATGGCGCCAAATCTGCGCCGTAACCAGAGCAGCTGTGAGCGGCCGAAGGAGGGAGGTGGACACACCGGAAGCGGTATTAAACGACTCCCGAGGGGAGCGAGCGCGCTCAACAGCGACAGCGAGACTGTCCCTTCAGCATAACGGCGAGCACGTGCGCGTTGAAATCGCAACGCGGCTACTTTTTTTGCTCGACAACGAGTCGCACAGTCGTCCTTTGGTCGCGTTCGCAACGTCGGTCGCGACGATGCGATGTGCCACCCAAAAAACTCGAGCATGATAAGCAATACAAAGGCGGCGGCGGTCATCATACGAACAGCGCGCAACACAGAGTTGCAAGCGGCCGTGCAAAAAAAAGCGTCCGCGTGTCCGACGAGTATAGTGCGCGTCCCTCTGGCACTATCTCCATCTTACGCCCCTTGGACGCGAACAAATTTACTGCGGTCGTAAAGGCGTCCGCAGCCGCACACTCCAGGCGACGTCCGTCAAATTCGCGGCCACCGACGGGCGGCGCACCACACTCTGCCACTTCTGGCGATAGAAAGAAGAAAAAAGCGAAACGCACCTTTTCCAATTCGAGCAGGTGAAAGCGCAGCACTTGGATCGCCTGCACCATCTGAAACCAGTGTGGCCTGTTAGTGTCATCCAGTGTGATCGGAGTTGTTGCGCGGCGGTGTGTGTGGCGTCGGCGAGCATCGGCCCTCCCCTCCCTTGCGCGCTTTGTCGACCGAGACGAAGAAAGCGGGCGGTCGCGTGTCTGTTGGCAGCGAAGAGGCGCATCATCCCGACGCCTAACAGCCGATCGCGGCGACGGCGGTGCGCGTTAAGGAATCGGCCATGCGCGAGATCGCTATCGGGCGGGCTGGGCCGAGGAACAATACGGCGGCCGGGCCGCGATGAGCTATGTTTGGCGTCGCACATAATAGGATCGACGGCGCTCTCCTTGCCGATTAACGGTCTGGTCGACGGCACGATTATCGTATTTCCTACAGACCGTTTGCCCGCCAAACGCTAAGCCGACATGGAGCCGTTTGCCCACCGCAAACATCTACCGGCCGGGCGTCACTCAACGGGAGAGCAAAAGAGCGAAACGCACTCACCAACGAGTCGAGTTCTGGATTGGGTACGTAGTAGGGCTTGTCGGCTTGCAGCTGAAACGTCAATCGGTCGTCAACGAGTACGGCAACGAGTGTGTAAATTATGTCGAGACGGCCAACACGCCAACCACGTCAAGACGGCCCCCGGTCGACCCGTACGGTAGTCGCATTGCATTCATCATCATTAATCTTGCGAACGCATCGCGCACCGCCAACCGGTCGGCGCGATTCGCCAACGGCGCCCCACAGTCCGACCGCCGTCGCTGACAACGGAGCCCCGACCGACCGTCCGTCCCGACGCGCAAACGTGCGACGCTGTCACCGCCGTCGACGTCTACTGACAAGACGCCGCCGAATAAATTGTCAAATGCAGCTGATGTACAGATTTAGCGTTCGTCCCCCACCAAGTGCGTCCAGCTCGTCGCCCCCCGCGTCGGAGGTGCGGTCGGCGCGTGAAATCGCCCTTTACGCTTGCCACAACCGGCCGTTCCGAAATAATTACGTGCGCTATTTGCTCTTTGAAGAAAGCCCATTAACTGGAGCCGCGCGCCTCTCCCGACCGCCCATGAATTTCCAACGACAATCTTGTGTTGATAGCCGAGCCGTTCGATCCCCGTCCGGCCGCCCGGACCAGCTTGCTGCTGGCCTGGCCGAGTCGAGAGAGCGCCGCTTGCCTCATCGTTGTCGGCCGTTCCCGCTGCTCACACCAGCCACCCTCCGCGTATTGATTGATGTCCGGGCAACGCTCGCATTGTCGTCACTACTGTAGGCGATCGGTGTCGCCCAACAAACGACGGCGGAGGGAACGGACGAAGAGAGACACCGCCGACCGGGCCGACGGGAACGCTCGCCGGGCGGTCGTCTTCACCACGGGCCATCTCCCCGCGTTCGTTCTCAGCGTTTCTTTTTCCGCCCAAACCCCAGTCCTTGCGCATTCTTTGACAAGATCGCGTCCCATGAGAAGCGACCACCACCAAGTCTCCGCCACCGCGCTGCTCGGCACCGACTGGTCGGAGCGGGCGCGGAAAATGAGAAAAATGGCGCCTCCCTTGCAGCTCATTCCTCATCTCGTCAAGGCGACCCGACCAATTGCTTAACCTGATCCCTCAGTGCAGCACTCAGAGACAAGAAATTGCAAAAAAGTTGCTCGTCTCTCGGGTACGGACTCGGAAGGAACCAGTCGAAATGGGCGCACTAAACGATAGCGAGCGCCGCGCACACGGCGAAGGCGCACGCAGGACATCAAACAGTCGTCAGCGATCGATTAGTCTCAGATGACAGACGGTGCGCGCCAAAAATCTTATATCAGTGGCAGATGCTCAGTTGTACTCACCAGTTTCGCGAAATCGGCCACATCCTCGCTGAACGACGACGACGAGCAGACGTCCGAGCCGGAGATGCCCGTGCCGTCGCGATTCTGCTCGCGCGGAGTGCAGGTGGCCAGTTCGCACTTTTCAAAGATGCACGACAGAAGCGGGTACAGCGGATGCCTTAACAGGAGAAGCGTAATCAACGGATCTAATAGTCGACAGCAAGCGAATAAGAAGCCGGTGTGCAGCAGTACCCGTAGATGGCGTCCTTGTCTCGCTTGAGCTGGTCGTGCTGGACATCGATTCCAGGCGCCAGCTGGAGCATGTTGGCGGGGTTGGGCGGCGGGTAGCCGAGACCCATCGAGTTGTAGAAGCCGAGCGCAGCGGAGGCATCGCCGACCGGGGCGGCAGAGCCATAGGCGTCCGAGGGATAGACGGAGGGATCATTGTACTGAAAGCACCGAGTAGCGGAGGGATATAAGCGCCAGAAAGGTATAAATCAGGAGTGGGGAGGGGTGCAGGGAATGAGGAGCGATCGTAAATTGGCGACCCGAAGAAGCGCGGGGTGGACAACGAGCTGCGCTTGGCAGACTGGGGACGACGGCACACGCGAACGGGGGATTTATGCGGCTGATCGGACGGCTGTCAAAGCTCGTTTTTGCAGGCAGCCGATATATAGCGCGTGTCAGATCGGATAGCGGCTAATTCGGCGGCGAGCGGCGGGGGCGACTGCGGGCGATTGTGACGGATGATCGCAGGTTAGCCGACACCCGAGCCGATCCGCAGCGGCGTCGGGCGTCAGCGCGACGACCACGAAGGTGCAGTCACTCACCCGCGAGTTCTGAGCCATGGCCGGCGCCGGGGCGGGCTCGGTTAACGCTTGTCACTCCGCTTGTCACAGGCAATCTCGGGCGCGAGTGTCAAGCGACAAAAGATGCACGAGCGCGTCGCCGCGCCGCACACCCCGGCGATAAACCGTTACTGGCCGCCGTCGTCTCGCCGCCGATCCGAAGTGACAGGCGCCGCCCCCCGCGCCGTCCGTCAATCATTGGCCGCCGCGTAAATTATCCGGCCCGCCTCCCCGCGAATCCGAGGCGTCACCGCCCGCCGGCCGCCAATCCTGCGAGCCCGCCCGCCCACACCGTAGCGACGCACGCTCGAGTAGCTCACCTCCTGCTTGACGTCACGCGCCGCACGCACCGCCGCAACCATCGGCGCCAACCACCCGCCGGCCGCCTCCACTTGCCCGGTCTCGTTCTCCTCTGGCGCCCACGGCATCCTGCACAGCTGCTTCGAACGCTGAAAGTAGTGCGATGAGCGGGCGCACGACGACGCACCTCGACGGCCGACTGCCCAGTCCCTTTCCCTAACTACCACCGCCGCTGCCACAACACCGACCTCGAGTGGCTAATCAGCGCGGCCCAGAAAGCGATACGCCCGGCGGGCTCCGCGGCGTCTGTTGGACAGACGCGGGTCACTTGCACAAACGGACGCCGCCACAAGGCGCGCCGACCAAGTCAAACACGCCCGCCTCTTTGCGCCTCTTCCGGCCATTCGGAAACCGATCCCCTCTGGTCTCCGTGTGGCCCCGGCCGACCGGTCGACTCGCCGCCTGCCCACGGGCTCATTTCAAATGCGCCGTCATCGTTGCGCCAACTAATCCACACTCAACTTAATCCCCTGAGAACCCCGCCGCGCTAAGACTCGGCTACTGTTACTCGCTATTGGGACAACACAATCACTTTGCTTGACTTTAAATAATCCTGAGAACAAAGCATGAAACAATTTCGCGCTGTCATAACTACGGGTCGGCGCTAGGGGGGGGGGGGTGTATACTGAAACTTTTCCAAAAAAGTGCGATTGTATCCGTGTCAGTTTCATTTTTTCGTCAGGGGTAATCAATTTTCACCATTGATATATTTTGGTGCCAGGGGGCACATGCCGCTTTCATACTTCCTGTGGCCATTTTTGATTAAACCCCATCAAACTGCGAAGAAATATCTGCAGGTATACTTATGAAACATTTGAAGTTTTCGTGTAATACTTGCATAGCAGAATAAGTGCTAACCAACTGCTGCGATATCAGCACGCAGTAAGTGCAGGAAATGAACATGAAATTATGATGGATTGCACAAAAATGATTGACTGCTCTGCCCAGCCGAACAACCCAAAGTCACAACCGCTGACTACCAAGAGACAGCGCGCTGAACTTAACAAGAAAAATGGCTCTTCAGCTGACGCAAGTGAACATGTACGAGGCAGCAGTGATCTACGAGGTGATAACGTGAGGGACGAGTCGTAAAGGCTGCGCTAGCGAATAACCCCAACGTGTGAATGGCCGGCAAGTGGTCGTGTGCGACGATATGTGGAGAGAGCTCGTGCCGACACTCAACTACCGAGCCGTGTAGTTAAGCAAAGCAGGTCAGTGACTAGGGCCGATTCAGCTCGTCGATGGACCAGTGGGGTGACAAAAATGGTGGGCGGCAGAGGACATACCTGGGGAAGGTTTTGGGCTGTCCTGTGTGCTGGGTAACCTATCGGAATCCAATACACTGGATGGTCAGTCTTTTATTCAGTATAAGTTTCAAAAATGTCATCGATCCTGTATCCTGGATCTGATCACTACCCTTTTATCTAGTGTAAATTTCAAAAAAGTCCATCCAGTATCCTGGTGCTGGGTAATTTTTTGGCCTGTCCTGTGTGTATCTCATCAAGTTCAGATGGTTCCCAAGGTATGGCAGAGGAAGTCCAGCTAGTGACCTCACACAATCAGACTTAACTGTGCAAAGAATGCGCGAAAACGAACGGCCTACCGAATGTACGCGCAGCTGATGAAATAATCTTCGTGATGTTGCAACGAAAACGCAACTTTGAACTCAGCGTGAAGTAAAAAACGTTGGCTCCGTTCAACGTTCAACGAACTGCAATATGAGTAATGAAGAGTTTACGATGAGAGGCAGTAAGAATGAGAGAAACTCGGCTATTATTTACAGAGAACGCGTAGCAGAAGGGACGCATCATCTATCATGGGCAGCAGAAAATTCCGCAATGTCTTTCCTAGAAAACTAAATTGCAGAAATGGGCCCATAGACTTGCTGAACTGCTCAAGCTCCCCTTCTATTGATATTAGGTCTCTATATTTGGGAGCGACAAAAAATGGTTAACATAAGCCCACCAGTTTTTTCGAATGCGAGCACAGTGATACTAGAAGTCTAGAACTGCTGAACGATGAATGTCGTTTTCTGTCTTCTGCTTGTCCGTCTTTAGCGGATGACGTTTATTGGCTTGACGACGGGAACAAGCGACATCTCCCTCGCGGTGTCTTGACGTATGACTGATGACTGCTTTCGGAGTTACACAGTTCTCTGACTGTGATGACCCACTTTGATGATGCCAATTAGCTGCCCAACACCACGGGGTCCGCAGTCATAAAGCCAGCCGAAAAGGCAGCGCGCGTGTTCGTACATACCGTAACGAAATCGTCTGTTGCCGCTGTGAAGGACAATAAATTTTAAACCGAGCTGTTTAACCGTATTCTCCATTCCTACCATTTGCAGCCAATGATACCCAACCCCTTCATCGATATACTCAAGAATGCGGCATTAGTCTCATGTGCGTTAATTCAAACATGTTCCTTCACTCATTCCCACTAGATATGCCTCAGTGCTTTCCCTCTGATGGAGATACTTTAATGTACTCTGTATTCCGAATTTTGAACCAGTAGTAACCTGGTGTGATACTAAATCGGATAAAGCGAAATCATCGATCAAAAAACAATTTATATTATCGCAAGATTCCGTTGTATTCGCAATTTTTGACAAATGAAGCACTTCTGCCATAGACTGAACGTTGTTGTGCTTACTGATGTAAGGTTGAGAGATCATTGTTCACTCTCATTTTTGGATTTTACACTGCGTTATAATGATAAATTTATGGCCAACTATTGGAGTCATAGTATCCAGTCCCAGAGCTGGGTAGCTTCCGGGGCTGCGGGGTGGGGTAGGGTGGCGCCATCCCCCATTCTTCCCCCCAATGCACCACTTCAGTCCAGTCACATACCATGGTTGGGACAACACAAAGCATTTGTAAGGTAATGATGCGATGGCTTTATTTCGTGAAGGTATGGGCTACAGAATTATGAGTCTCAAAAAGAAAACTTTGATGCAGGACAATACTACCGTACCTGCGCACTGCAATGAATTCGTTAAAAATTGAGCGCGTGCGGCAATTTCAATTGCACGTGCACGTGGGACGTTTTGATTAACGCGTCGAATATCATAACTGATAGGGTGGTACGGACGGTCCAGTCGTGTGGGGCCGCCTCCGTCCGTCCAACAAGGGGAGCCATGTCGAAAAAGGGGCCATAAAGAGTCAGGCATCCAGAACCCATGCGCAGAGATGGTATGAAGGTGCGACTTTCCTCACATACATTGTACAAAGACATTTAGTCGTGACCTTATTTTTGGCTTCGGCTTAGGTATCGGGCGAGCGTAGCGAGCCAAGTCTCGGGTAATCATTTCTAGTACCGTAAACGTTTAGCATAGTTTTAAAAACAAGCGATGCTTCCGTTAAAAAGTTATTAGCTACGAAGAGCTATAGGAAGTCGCCCCTTGTGCGATTGATTGCGCTGGCGTGAGAGTATCTATCCCTGGCTGCTGTGACTAATGCACAGAGGGATGCAGATCGGTGACTCAACTAAATACTATGTAGTATTGACGACTGTCGATCGTTAATTTGATTGACTGTTATTGCATTAGTTTCATGTCTCGCACTGCAACCACAACCCATATCAATTTTAAACTCTTATCTGCGTGCCACTAACAGGACAGGTGATGTATGTGACAGGACGCAAGATCTTTACGTGTTTGCTTATAGTTTGAGGTTCAGATCTGCATGGGGGGAAGAGAGCGGAATGAACGGCTTGCTTGTCAATACTTGTCTCCGTGGCAACGCGTTTCTACCGTTTATCATCAGCGTGGACACATCGCGGACGGCGAGCTCTCGTATGTGTACTACAGACGTACTTCATTCTCTATCTTGCATTTTGCTGCTCTGTTCTCTGTCCTGTTTTATGATCGAATAAGAAGCAGAGTTCATAGACTATGCGTAATGTGAAGCTGTTCTAATTTTGAAATTCTGCAGTACAAATAGATCGAAAAGACAATATACTGGTGCAGTCTTATTGAATGGAGCTAATTAAAGATGATGATTATCTGGTGAATTAGTCACCCTTCCGATTGTTCGTTATTTGATTTGTTTGACCGAATATAGCGAGGCAATACCACACCTACACCATGTAAGACAAAACCTTAATTGTAAGCAGAGTGCACGGCGTGGCTTCCTACTGCTGCTATTTTTGGAGTTCGGCTAATATTCATAGGCTTGGTTTTGCCCGGACAAGAACCGCGACTGTTATGTTACGTGTTTTATTCTGCTATATAAGACTGCTTACGAGCGAAAGTGCCGATATATTTATACTGTTGCAGCGGATAGGATTAGGTTTGCCACTTTTACAGTTAGCTTTAATGTGTTGCCTACTTTGATGGATTCAAAATTCATTTCTTCATATTTTATATTTTCAGAAGCTCGCTGAATAATGGCAGAAGAGCACATTACAAACGGAGGAAATATCGGCAAAACGCCATTCACGATCAAATGGCTTGTTGACCTGGTGAAGAAATCGTCTGAAAATCACGATGATTCTCTGGAATTGCAAGCGTTCACTTATGAAGACAT
>JAQGAX010000221.1:0-20289 GCA_034698105.1 Plectus exinocaudatus | reverse complement strand
TATTCATTGACAATTGCATTGGTCGCTGAAAAGACCGGCGGCCGAGGCATTGCTCCATTCGATTTTACCCCTTCCGGTCTGGTTGCAGCCCGCACCCATCTGCGAGTGTCACGCCATGTGAGCCAGTAGCACAGTAATGTTCGTCGTTTCTCTGTTGGCCTTCTACACATGATTAGTCTGATTGAAATTTAACCTGTCGCACCCTTGTACTGGCTTAGTTGATGTCACTCTTCCTCTGTGCGATTCAGTGAAAACATTGTGTCGCGAACGGCTAAACAGACGACACTTAAAAAATGGTGTCATCAAAGCTTTATTGCCTATTTCGTAGTCGATTCAATTGCCGACGATCGGAAAGAGTGATTTATACGAGGGACGGAAGGAAGGCGTCGTGTCGTATACGTTATTTGAGGTGGTCAGCGCGGTCGGCGACCGTGAGGAGTGGGTCGAACCGAAGGGAATTGACCATGCGGAGGACGACGGCCGAGATTGAAAGCCGAAGAGTTGGCGTAGTAGGACAGGGAGTGTCCGAGTCCGCCAAAGGTAAACAGAGCACGACGTGCGTCGCGATGCCTTGCGCGTCCCCCCGACGGCGCTGTCGTAAGAAGCGCGGCTGGCGGCGCCCGCATAGCGCACCCCGTCTTTCGCCACTCTCGGGACGAGCCGGTAATGAGCTTGCTAGTCGACACACAGATCGGTCGCCGATTCGGCCGGCGACGTGCCGGACCCGGTCGAACCAGCAATTTGCGTGTGCCGACCGCGCTGTCTCCAACCGCGCCTCACTGTGGCGCCATCTCTGTTGCGCGTAGTCGGCTGCTCATGATTAGCTGTCAGTGCTTTGTAATCGTGCTGGAATGACGCCCGAGTTCCATCGCACGTTGGGGCGGTGATTGAAGCCCATGCGCACGCGCGGCGCTGCAATTTCTTTTCCCAATTCTATATCCGGTTCCAAATTCCGAATTCCAATTCCAAGTGTTACAAATGGTCGCTGAAAGTGTACCGCATTGATTTTAGCCCTTCGTAGTATTTATCGTTTCTGTTGCAAAGCATGGCCGCCAGTAGACGACTTCTTCAAGGTGAAAGTGAGAATGTATCCTTTGATTGCTGTAAATTTGAGCCGCCGCTGCCACTTGGCTGATCGCAGAGCCGCCGCGCACGGGTTTCAAACGCTGCTTTACTACTCTGGGTATATCATTTCAGACATGATACGTCGTTACTTGAACGCTATTTTCTTGAGACGTCGGAACAGAATATGGCCTTTAGTTGTCGCAGGAGTCCTATTCACTGGCTGGCTATTGCTCATTCAACAGTCGGAGGTATAAATCATTTTCACTCGTTATTATTGTCCTAGCTCTCAGGTTCGGAATGCACGGGTACCGGACGCCAAACAGCCACTTCGGACGACAGACGTTTCCGACGAAATTCCTCAAATACCGCCTGACGCTGACGAAAAGCTTAATGTTCCCGTGTCTTCCAAAACTCGTGCAAAGTCAAAAGATGCTCCTGCTCCGCTCGCTGCTGAGAAACCAAGCGATGGAGTTTGCAGTCAAATATATCAAACGGAAGCCAAAACAGATTATCAGGTAAAGGATAAACCTCGGTGAGGAGAAATAGAACGCGTTGCAGACGTTTGAATTGTGGAAAGATATTTCAAAAAGCGGCGGTTATGCTGCTGACTATTGGGGCACTCTAACTCCAAAAAATCTGCCACCAGACGACAAATATAAAATATTCATCATGCCGATGACACATGTTGACCCAGGTTTGGAAAATTAAATGTTCATGCTAATAATTCCTCTCAGCGGCTAGCAATTTGATGTTTGATTGTTCATGCAGGATGGCTGGAAACATTCGACGAATATTCTAAGGACACCAACAACATTCTAACGTACATGTTACGATTTCTCAAAGCTCACAAGGATATGCGTTTTACATGGTGCGAGATGGTGTTTTTCGAAAGATGGTGGCAGAACGTAACCGAGGAAGACAAAAAAGCTGTCAAAGGGTTGGGCATCATACAACAAGTACCATGTAATTTAATTGTTCCAGGATGGTTGACAGCGGTCAGTTGGAGCTGACTAGTGGCTCCTGGGTGATGACAGATGAGGCGAATCCCTATTTCCCTATCACTGTCGATAACATTGTAGAAGGTCATCAATTTCTGAAGAAAGAGCTTGGTAAATGACACTTTTTGTTTGATGAATACTGTCGTCATTCGTTTCAGATGTTACGCCGAAAGTGATGTGGTCAAATGATCCGTTCGGTTACGGACCATCAGTGCCTTACCTGTTCCGAAAGGCCGGCATCAAGAATGCCATAATTAATCGCATCCATCGGGGATTGAAAATGGAACTGCAAAAAATGAAAGTGATCCCGTTCAATTGGCGTCAGGTGTGGGGTGGGTGGAAATCGCTTTTTGCATTCAGTCCACCTGCAATAAGTTGAGTTTTCAGATGCAACCGGTGATAACGACGTACACACGCACGTGCTTCCTTTCGCTCACTACGATGTGCTGAGTAGTTGTGGGCCGAACCCGGGCGTCTGCTGTCAATTCGACTTCAAGCGCATGACTCATTTCAGTTGCCCCGGTCCCAAGCCGGTCCCTATCACAAATGAGAATGTTGCGCAAAAGTAAGAGAGACTTCCCTGCTGTGTCCATATTGATGACGGCGTTTAGAGCGGAGATCCTCTTCGACCAGTTTAAACGCTTATCCAGCATGTACGAAAGTCCCGTACTGTTGATGGTGCTCGGTGATGACTTCCGATTCAATGCCGAAGCGGAATGGTCACAGCATTACGACAATTTCATTCCGCTCTTCAAATATATGAACGAGAAATATGCAAATCTCGAAATTGGTTTCGGAACGTATTCGGACTATTTTCGCGAGTTGGACAAGTGGAACACTGCCAAGGGTGTGAAGCCAAAGAGTCTCTCGGGCGATTTCTTCCCGTACAACGACTGGGGCAGCGACTACTGGACGGGCTACTTCACCACGCGACCGTTCTTCAAGCGAAGGGGACGAAAACTTCACGTACGCGACATTTTTTTCATTTTTTCACACTGATTTATCAACTTACTTTCCTATTTAGGCACACATTCGAGCAGCCGACTTAATGTCAGCTAACGCCTTTAAAAACAGCGCTGTCACCGAGCAGCAGAAAGTGGACATGATAAACAAAATGACAATGGCCCGGCGGAATCTTTCTCTGTTCCAACATCACGATGCGATTACGGGCACGAGTCGAGTAAACGTGATGGAGAACTACGGAAAATTGCTTTGGTCAGCACTCAATTTGGCAACTGAAGTGATCGAACAGTGCGCTTCGGTGTTGCTCGGTGCGTCTGCTGGCAGCCGCTTGGCATTGGTATGACTGGAAGACAGCAATAATTTTGCAAAATTTTGCAAGCGTCATTTCTTTCAGAACGAATTTCCTCCATTGCATAATGTCAGCGAAATTAAGCAGCCGCTCGTCTTCGATGGCACTTCTCCAATGTTTGTGACGATTCTGTTTGGCGCCAGTTGAGTGTTAAACAATTTCAGCTCTGTTGCCGTCTACAACCAATTGCCCAACGAACGTATTGAGGTGGTTGTTTTGCACGTGTCGTCGCCAAAAATCAAAGTTAATGAAGGCGATGTTACTGTCGATGCTCAAATTGAGCCACTTTTTCGCCCAGCAGAAGGTGCTGTGCACAACAATCTCTACCAGGTTAGTAGTAATTAGAGACATACTGTATTTTTGAAAATAGCCGGTGTCTTTGCTTTCAGCTTGTGTTCCTTGCAAAACTTCCTGCTTTGGGTTTCAAAATTTTTCATCTCAGCGAGGAAAAAGAACAGCCAGACCATACAAGCATCGTAGAGGTCTTAACTGCACAGGCTACCAACCATGCCAGTCTTTTTCCAAAGTACGGTTACATATGCAGCCTTGACTCATAAAATATTCATGTCAGACAGAAAACGATTGTTATCCATATTCCCCAATCTGCTATAGTAGCCATCTCATTGGTTCATTGGTTTATTACTGCTAGTTCAATTGCAATTTCTAAAGATGGCAATGCCTAGCACATCGAATAGCGAACGAAGTAGTATAACCCAAGGATTCAAGGATCCAAATTGATATTTTTAGAATCTTCAAGGTCGTAGGTGTCGATGAAGACAAATTGAAAATAAAAACATCGCGAGTTGAGACGTTTCATGATCAGTCTGGATATACAAAGGTAACTTGCTGATTCACTTCTATACTGTAACGGTTTCAGCCGATTTACTTTTTCCAGGCAGTAACCATAGGAGAGCTTGGTAAGAAGAAGTTCGAAACATCATTTTATCAGTACGATCAGACCCGCAGCGGTGCTTACATCTTCGCCCCTCACGGCGAGCCGAACGTGCGCTGACTGACTGTTCGTTTGCTAACTTTGATTGTCGTCAATTCAGCCATTCCCAGCAGCCAACCCGCTGCGCTTTGTCACGCGTGGTCCACTGCAACAAACAGCCCACGTTCATGTCGCTCGTCTATATCAATCGTTGACCGTTCGTGAAGTACCTGGTTCGTGTGAATTTATCATCATCTCTTTCTGAGGGTTTCTTTACGTTCAGGAGCCGAAGGCGAACAACTTCATGTCTTCAATACTATCGACCTGACCTCTCTAAATAATCACGAACTAGTCACTCGATTAACGACAGATTTGGAATTGAATAGTCGACAATTTTTTTCGGACAGCATCGGGCTTCAGGTAGTGACCAATTTGCTTTAGTATTCACCGCAATACTGTGAAGAACGACATTTCAGATGTTCCGAAGAGAAGCGTACGGCACCCAACGAGTAGAAGGAAACTATTACCCAATGCCAACGGCTGCATTCATACAAGACAACAAGACCAGAGTGACCGTTTTGGGTGATGTTTCTCACGGTGTCACCAGTCCCAAGCCCGGCCAATTGGAAATCATGCTCGGTGAGATTGATACACGAGTTTCTTTCGCATCAACGGTAATCTTGCTCAGATCGAATTCTGTCGCAAGACGACAGCAAAGGTTTGGGTTACGGACCGAACAGTCTTCCAAAGGATAACGTGCCTGTGACCGTCCGGTTCACGGTCGTCTTCGAAGCGGTCAGCAACGATCGACTGGCAAGTGTCTGCTTATTTGCCTTCGATTGGGTTCATTAACTAGGTGGGTGTCTTTTAGCCAGCCCACTTCGCTCACCACTCTTCCACAGCTCATCAGGCACTGCAAGCTCTGATGTACCCGTCGATGGTGATGACGAGCAGCGCCGCAGTGTCTCAACCAACCGCCGCAGCTATTGCACCGTTTCCGTGCGATGTTCAGCTTTTAACGAATCGACCGCTGCCGACCGGTGTGAACGAGCGGTTGATCGTTCTGTCACGACCAGGCGTCGACTGCCACGTCGGCACGACACCCCAACTGTGCAGCGGGAAATCGGATATTAATGTAGCATGAATGAAATCCTTTGAACGGCGACTGTACAATATTATATTTAGGAAGCAATGCGGACATATTTTAAATCGCTCGGTGTGACTGCCGTCACTGAAACGAACCTTGGTGGAGTGGAAGAGCTGAAAGCGGAGCAGGCAATCGATTCGGCCGACTTCCAAATCACCCCTATGGACTTACGCGCATTTAAACTACGACTCTGATCTTCCTTTGACAAGAGTTCTTAGTCAACGATGATATCCGCACCATTGCTCACATATTTCCTTTCCCAACCAAGGTTTGGCTGTGATCTCCAAGATTACATTGCTTGTCCGCGCCTCCATTTATCGCCATTTTATTTGCCTAATTTTGGAGACTGTATATTTCTTAGTGCTGACCAACGGGTCGCACCAGTACCTTGCAATAATCGTTGGCCTGGTGCAAGTTGTTGTCATATGTGATACGATACATTCCCGGGAACAAATACATTAATAAGAATATTTGCGAATGGCAATTTCGCTATGTTGTTGAGAATAAAGTATTGATACGAACGCGTTTTAACAAACAAGAACTTCGTTGAGCATTTTAAGCAATAGAAAATTTGCATTCGTTGCATATGGTAGTATTTTTCAAGGAGCTTGTGGAAAATCACGTTACTATAAAATTGTAATGGTTATTTAAAGCTCCGGCAGAAACCTTTGGCTGAGTAATTTAAAAAAAGCTGTAATGCCACTGAACGCATTCTACGCAGTAAACGTATCATCGATTTTGTGCGTGGCCCGAAGCACGGATGGACGGCCGTCTGCGAACTTATCGCAAACTGAGCGGACAGACACTGCAAGGCAGGCACGCGCGTGGGATAGGATTTTGCAAGAGGACGGCTTCTGTGATCGCGCCATTGACTGGTGTATGGCGATCATAACTAGTTTCTGGTGCGGCCGTTAAACGAACGGAGACTGTGCTAGTGTGGTTGCGTACAGACTTCCGAGCGACGGCGATCGCAGACCAATCTACACATCGATCTCTCTCGCGAACTGCATCTAGTTGTCTTGCAGTGGCAGTATAATATGTTGAACCGTGCGCGCGACCAATTCATTGACGTCAGACGTCCAGGCGACTTCTGCTTTCACTGATTTATTCGTACTATTTTTCAGGCACGCAGGCACCGTTTAGTGAATCTCATATTCTGCGTCGCAACAAGCCACGAGCTTAGAAATCACTACAAATGGCAAATCTTAAGCAGCAACTGGACGTGCTCGACTACTTCGGTCCTTTGGGTGTGTGGATCGCCTTCTTCGCGATCATGTTCACCGTCTCTGTCACGTGCATCCTTTGGTGCTGTGTTACCGAAAATGACGACGCAACCGTTTTCTCAAAGGTTCGATTTATTATCACCGCTTTATATCGCCGCAGTTCGACAATATTCTTCGTTCGTCTCACACACCTTAATTGCTTAAGTTAGCAAACACGCATTAAGTGCTAAAGTTAAAGAAACTCAAAAACTATTGCTACCGATATGCGCAAACAATTTCTCCAAGCTATATTTTTAAAATTTCAGTGGGGCATGGGACCGCGTCGCAAGTACACAGTGAACCAGAAAGCCAATTGACTATAGAATCCTGCGGCTCTGACTACCGCTGAGCACGACGCGGGAACAACACATTCTACTCTTCTGAATTGTTTAACGCACTTGTGTTATCGCGTTTTTTTGTTGTCGATGCATAATGATTGATTACTGATCTAGCTACGAATCTAGCAGTTCTATCTCGTCCACGCTGTGCTCCTTGTTTAGGCACGAATCAGCTGCTGCGATGTTTATGTTCATAATATTAGGATGAAAAGATGAGATTGGTTTTCCTGTGACTATGAGTTGTGTTTAATGTTCTAGTATCGAATTCTAGCTGTTGCGCAGTGTATGCTCTTGCTGTAGTTTTTTGCTATGCCGAGATGCTTGTAGCCGCTTTCAGTATTTTTAAGTTACTTCTTTATGTTCTATATCTTTGCAGAATTGCATTCCTGTGACAATGATTATCGTTCGTTTAGAGGAATAAACATCCCTTTTTTACAGTATTTTATGGCGCTAGTATTGTTTTTCTGACGCTGTTATTACTCCAAACATTTTCATAGCAATTTCAAGTCGTGAACAATCAGCTGCTGGTTTCTCGAAAGCGTTATTAGCCGGCAAACTGTTCACCGTGTTTTCCATTATCTGTGACGATCAGAATGGATGGACAAATGCGAAAAGCCTTCGGATTTAAGCTTCCCTCAAAGTCATTACTTGTCGGGCGTGAGCATCGTCATCGAGCAGCTTGTCTGCCATCTCAGATCTACGTTCAAGCGAACAGTAGTAATGGGCAACCTGTGAAGATTTGGGTTTGTGGGTGGAGCGCCAGAATCGACCTTGTCTGTTTATTCGAGCGCTGAAGCGTCCTACTGAGCAGACACCGCTGCTTGCGTCAGCCGACTTGTGCGGGGACGAGCGCTGCCGTCCGCAAGTTGTGTCGCTCACTAACTCTCTGAACGACTAATTCACCCCTATTGCTCAGAAGCTGTGCCATCAAAGAGCGTGGAGACCGAACGTGATGTATTAAGTTACACCAGTGGCGAGTTCGAAAGATTATTTAACAACAACTTTGAATACGAGAAAAGAAACAAATTGTTCAAAGAAAAACTTCACTTGCAAAAACAAGGCATTTTCCTCACATTTCAGTGATCTTATCGTTTACCGAAGCACGGCGCCTTTTCTCAGTGTATCATTCAATCAAGTAGATGATTAAGTCCTGCGAGTGATCAATACAGACTATGTAGGAGTAAAAGCAATGAGAATGGGATGCAAAGTTTGCAAACAAAGAATTAGAGAATCAATCCAGTCGTTGCAGCCGAAATATGGTAAGGTGGCAGAAAGTGGCGCTGAGTACTCTGCGATTAGCTTACAGAATAGAGTGATCGGCGAAGATGACAGGTTCGACGAGAATAAAGAAGGTGGTGCATGCGGTGGTGAAGAAGAAGCCGAGGAGCAGCACCCGGTCGATGACGGTGGCCAATTGCTGCCATTCCCACTGGATCCGGGCGCGCTCGTCGCCGACCTGCTGCCGCATTTCGTGGTGCTGCAGTGTGCGATAGATGCGCTTGAGGATGCGCCGAAAGCGCTCCTCGAATTCCTTATTGAGCAATGGGTTACTGTTCACACGCGGCGCCAGTTGGTTCGTCAAGGTGTTGGCGATCATGTACGTTTCGGCGCGCGAGTCCGCGGATTCTTCAGTGTAGAACACCAGGTGCTTGGGCTTTTTTGATTCGTTGATTGGCGTCGGAGGCGACATGAGATTCGGATTGGTCAGCTCGACCGACCATTCAGCGCCCTCCGACTGTACGATGTTCCCGTACTTGACCGCCGGTTGGTCGACGCAGTCGCACTCGAGCGTAGGGCCCTTTTTCTTCTTCTGTGCACGCGATCCGACCATTTGACGAACACTTTTCAGCATGCTTTGTCGTCGGACCGTCGACTTTGTCTTCTTCTAAAGCAGCCGACAACAAGATGTTGGACATCGAGGTGCCGCAGTGATAGCACATACCTGAGCGGCTTTGAGTAGAGCGAGTGAGTCAGGTTCATGTATGGTGATCCGCATAAAGGTGGCCAGGTAGCCGAGGATGAGGGTCTGAATCCAGCGCGGCACGTGACCGCCCTGATTGGCCGATCCGTTGCGGTGAACGCTCAGAGTCCAAACGTTGACACAAGTTGCCAAACACACGATCGCCAGTGACACCACGTAGTAGACACCTACACGATATTCGCGTGTAATTGCTTGCCAGCGGATTAGCGGCGACTCACCGATCAGCGGAACTGCCTCGGACGTGGGTGGGATGGACTCGGTGATAGTCTTTAAGTAGACGCCCATCGATAGCATGGTCGTGATGCACATGGTGATCTTCTCGCCGGTGTCGGGCGGAACATAGAAGCCGAGAATCGCCATCGACGAGATAAGGACGCATGGAAGAATCTGAATAACAAAACGCTACTATCGCATCAACTGGCAAAATTTCGACTTCGCACATGGTTGAAAACGTAGAACAATGGACGACGCTTCATTCGGATCTTAATAGTGATCAAAGGCCAAGGCAGATCGGGGCAGCAAGGAAAGTTGTGCAGGTCTCTGACGGCCGTCATGTCTAGCAGATCGAACTCGCTATTGTTCATGTAGGACGACAAGTCGCCTTTGTCAGTCGTCAAACCGAGGTCCAATTCGCCCATGTGATGACTCCAGGCCGCGAATCTCAGGTGACATTCCTGCAAGGGCACCAAGTCTGCTGATCTTGGCGGATGGTTGCAATGTAAAAATACCTGGTCGTCAAAGGGATAGTAGCGGACACGTATCTGGCATGACGAGCGAAAAATTGCCGAAAATAGCCAGGTGATATTGCCGTTCGAAGTGGCCATGATGTCCGTACTAACAATGGCCTCGCGGTATTCGCGGTCGGCACTGCAAAAACGATGATGTTCGTGCTGTGCTAGAAAGACAAAACGATGTCTTCGGCTCACTTGTTGACCAGAATGATGTCTGGCTTCCATAAACGTTCGTGCGGGAAGTACATCACCTTTATTCCCTCCCAATCTGTGGCATTCCAGCGCAGACGCGGATCTAGCCAATTTACGTTCAGCCAACTGCGCGTCGTCAATACTTGGTTCCGTTCATCCTGCGCGTACCTATTCATAACCGACAATTCCAGACAACTGCCGCAACCTACGACATCGACGATTTGATTGAGAAGAAATCCAAAGGTGACGTTTGTAGCCAGCGAGTGGTGATGCGTCGGTCGTATGTCTTTCTCATAGTTGGTCACCAGCAGCGTCCTATACAACCGATCTTCGATGCTATCCCCATCTGAACAGCGGGCATTAGGTTGAATCCCAAAAGAGCAGACTTAATGGTTACGAGCATGGTAAAAGCCGCGTTGGACGAGCAGAAGGAAAAGGGCTAAACGGCAGAAGCTGTCAACAGCCGCCATGGGAGTGCCTAGCAAGCGAGCAAGTCGCGTCTCCGACCGATTTCTCGGCGTCCAGTCGGTCTCCGGAGGACGACTGCCTCGTTGTCTCGTTAGCGAATGGCGGCGTCGACTGAACCGTCTCAGCTGATAAGCCACCGCGCTCTTTCCTCTTTCACGACAATTCGATTCCCTCTAACCAAATGCGACACGACGGACAATGCGTTGTTGCACTTGCTCTCAAAATCACACTGGCGCTGTGTTCGTGCACGGATTTTTCAAGGTTTTCATTGTGAACAATGCGGCATAGTGACTTATTAACATGCAGTGTGAGTAAACATAATGTTCAGATTATACGATCACTGATGACTGCGCTCTTATTCGACGATGGTATGTAGGTTTGGCATTGACGTGGCCATACGAATGATGGGTAGTTTTAAGATATCGGTGAGGCAAGCAGTCGAACGGCTCTGATACATGCGATTCGCAGGAGCCTGAACAGACTCGAGTAGCTGCTGACTGAGCTTCGGCAAGTTCTCTGAAATGACCCTAGTGCGCTGGCCTGGCCCTCGTCTCTGCATGAAGAAGTCCTTGGCTTTGTACGTCGTCTCGTAGTTTTCCCAGCCCTTAATTTTAGCGCTGAGATGAATGAGAGCGAGTTGTCGATGCATCTTTAGGAACATTTGAATGCGCTCCCGCTTGAGCAGTCTGAAACGACCACTGACATGATCGATTCACTTGAGTCGAAGCGTACGCGGCGCAGTCGTAGCGGCCGTTCTTTTTGGCGAGCGTCTCGGCCGTGTGGCCCATGCAGTTTTTTACTCGAAAAACATCGAACGACCACTTGCGTGTCAGTTCGTTGACGAGCATGTTGACGACCGTGGCGTGTCCGTGAATCGTGGCGTACATAAGCGCCGTGTTGCCGAGGCGATCCTGCGCGGTCAAGTCGACGTTTTTCTTAAGCGGATTGGCACGAATAGGCTTGCTGTTCAGATCGATTACTAACTTGGTTGATCAGTAGCCGTGTGAGTGACTCGTTGCGCTCCATGCATGCGAACATGAGCGGAGTACGCTTGTGTCGTGTTTCCGACAACGACGGATCGGAGCCCGAGCGCAGCAGCATGTTTGCGTATCGAATCTGCGAGCAAACTGTCGCGCGGCATCCAATGTCACTCACTTACTTACCTGTGTCACAACGTCGGTCATGTAGCGAATAACACCGATGAGAAGCGTTTCGCCTCTGGCGTTCCTCTCGTTCGGATCGAAGGAGAGCATACGACGTTCGAGTTTTGACGGAAGGCGCTCGCCATTTTGCATCAGCACGTTCTTCATGCGCAGTGTTTCCATGCGCCTTTCAACCCACCGCTCAGTCTCCATCTGCTGTCCGTCCATGCCAACCGCGATGACAGCAACGATTATATACAGAGATAGAACGTGTCCAGTCACTCCCCTCAATTCTGCCCCTCGACAGCTACCTGAGCAGGTGGAAACATGCGTCAAAGACAGTGTTTTATTCCTCCACACGAGTGAACGCAGATGCTAATCAAAATCGGCGTCTCCTGGACACCAAACATGACCGTGCGACGGACAGACGGGCGGACGCGATGGCAGCTTCAGCAGAACAAATCTCCGAAGAGCGCGAGGGGACGGCCGACTACACGCCTAGAAAGATTGCTTCCGTTGTGGCGCTGACGAGCCGCCGCCTTTCGGTTCGTAGTCAGCCGATTTGCGACGCGACCGTGGTTTCCATCTGCAAGCGACCGTCTTCGGTCATTCATATCTTGCTGGCAATACTGAGCGGGCGGGCTTTACTCGTCCGAATTGAGCGGAAATTCGGCCTACTGCTTGCTGGTTTGCTCAGCGCGTCAAAAGAATCGATTAAATACAAAGGCGGTCGTCAATTTGGCCCAGAGTGACAGCAGATGTATTGATTGCCCGACATCGGTTCTTCTTGTCATAAATCTTGGGCAGCGATTAAACTGAACCCACTTTTCGGCGCATTTGTAAACGGTGGCGAAAGCACGCCATTGCCTGCATCCGACGCGACCGAGCATATCCAGCTGACGATTCAGACAAGCAACCATGTGAAGCCGTTGCGCTTGTACCATTCGTGCGCAACGATGGTGGTGATTGCGAATGGCCAAGTCCTCAGCTGTGTTTCTGAAAGTCAAGGATTAGAGGTTAGCAATTTTGAGCATGATAGGCACGCACCCCATGCAGTTTTTCAGCTGCAGCACCGAGCTCCATGTTCGCGCCAATTTTGCGATCATCAGCGTCATCAGGTCGTCGCGTCCCCGCATAGCGGCGTGCATGATGGCCGTGTTGCCATTGCGGTCTTGAACTTGCAGATTCAGGTTTTCCTGTAAACGGGCAAAAGTACGTGTTAGTCGGGCGCTTATTATTGGCTGACGAACCGCCTCAAGCAGCACTCGACCGGCAGACAGCAAATCGTCGATACAGACGTACATGAGCGCAGTCCGCTGCTCGCGTCGGTCTTGCGCGTTCACGTCCGCTCCCTCACGCAATAGGAGCTTCAGCAACTTTCCCTGAAGCGTTTCGTTAAACAGCGCCCTAGCCGATCGCTCTCACTCGGTCCGATTCGTTGGTCACATGTCGGACAACGGCCACAATCATCGGTTCGCCGCAGTCGTTGGTCTCGTCGACGTGAACGGCGGAGAGTCGGGCGAGTAGCGACGCGGGCGCGGCGCAACGACGATCGGAGAGAAGAGCTCGAGCTTCGAGCATGTTGGTGCGGTCGACAATCCAGTCGAGCTGAGGCGACCGCCTTGCTTCCACGCCGGACATTGTGCGATAGGAGGGAGGGTAGGGAGAAGACGGCAGTTGATTCGACCCGACAGGTCGCGTTACAAGCCGATAACCGTGCGGGCGACCGACCAGGAGGCAAATAGCATTAACTAGCAACTGAAACGAAGCGGGTACCGAGCGGTGCGCCGTGGGTTGGAACTAGTGATGGCAGCGCGTGAGAACAGCACCAATATAGCCAACTCATCGGCGCCCGGTCGAGAGGTCCAATCGCGCTCCGCCGCCGCCACAGCCGTTTCCGTCGTCATCAGGCGACCACTCGGCAGCCAACCACCGCGCTGTCATTCAATGACCGCTAATCTATGGGGCGGGTCGGTGCGATTTGTCGAGCATCAAAACTCGCTGGTTTATTACGACGCCATGGCAAGTGGCAACGGTCCTTTGCAAAACAGTGAATGAAAAACTGATGGATTACGATTTACGAACGAAAAAAGCTCTGACTGAAAGTGCTGCGTCGGCGATCAGCACAGCAGACGGAGAAGCAGGGACCGGCCGTCGGAAATCACCGATGTGAAGCACCTCTTTGTGGTTATGGGAGATCCTGAGCTGGTCGGGATCGAGCAGTGAGCGAGTGCTGCCGGAAGCGCCGGTCAGGGGCCGATCGCCGTCGTCCACCACACGACGCCCAACCAGACCAGCCTGCTCAGGGACCAGCTGCCCCAGCACCTCACCCAAGCGTTCGCCGATGACCGGTAGGCAGGAGGCACCGACGGCGCGCCCAAGCAAGTCCGTTTCCGTCGTTGGCAGTGCAATTTCGTCGAGAAATAGTCGTCGCCGACGCTGAGTGTCGCTTGCAGGTCGCACGGATGGACGCAGTTACACGCGGGAGTCGATGCTTTACCGACGGGCAGCGGAAAATCCGTGTCTGCAATCGATGCTGCGATGACACCAAGCAGACATTCACTGGAAGGGCGAGTACCTGTGCACTGAAAGGACGGATGCCCTGCATAGTCGCCGGCCTTAGTCGCCGTCAGATGAGGGCAGGCCAGTTGCGCATAGTCGCACCAATTCTTGCAAGGTTCGAAGGTGTAATGCTTGCCGAGGTTGACGATCAGCCACTTGCGGTACCATTCCTGAAGGGGAAAAGGTGTCTGGGCCGCCGATGACAACAAGTGAGCGCCGAGACGAGAACCACCCCTCAGACACGCGGTCGGCTTGGGGTAATCAGTAGGTTTCGATTTGGATCGGAAGAGCTTGGCGAGCGATTTCGCTGGGCCTTGCCCCTCGGCCCCTCAACCGGCGGTCAATAGCGCTACTGGTCCCTGCGGTCGTCGCCAAATGAGCCATTATTCAGGGTGCATCTCTTGGACGGTGCGACTCGGCGCGGGCGGCCCCCAAGAAAGCGCGTCGTCGTCAGGAAAAGCTTAAGACAAAGCGCCGTGGTGACAAGCGACCGTTTAATTTCCTGCACTGACTGGGCGGCAGCGGGGTCGGCGGCTCGCTTGCGTTTGTTTTCGATTTACGACCATCGTGGACACGCAATTTGACGGCAAGACGCCCGCTTAACGATTGGCCGCAAGACGGCGCCCGAGGTCAGTTGGATTTAACAATTGATGTCGGGAGGTGGGGCAGCGGTCGTGACTAGCTGCTTCGGTCGTCGACGTGCCCTAATGGGCAAAGTTCTATTCTAATCAAAAATCAATGTTTGCGCCGATCGACCAAAAGAAGCGCGCATTAGACGCGGCGGACGTCTCGGACGCAACGTCTGCCCGACCGGCGGTCCGACCGAGGCGAACAAGCGCGACTGCGAATATTTATGCGAAAATCGATAGAGTCGCCGACGCCCGCCGGCCGTCCTCGACGCCGCCCGACACTCGCACTGCGGTCGAGCCCCAAACTTTCCCCTCCGCAAATAGATCCGTCTCCGCCCGTTCGACGACGGCGCTTGACCGATGACGACCCAGCAGGCAGCAGTGACCGATTCGCCCCACCGCCGTCCAGAATGTCCGACAACGCGCATCGATCCGAGCCATTCCACGCGTGTAATGAGATAACGGCGCCGGCATTAGCTAATATTCCGACGCAGCAGCCGCCGTCCAGCCGCCAAAACACGCCGACGCAAACCACGTATGCTTCCAAAAAGCAACATACCCCGCAGTTGATGCACGTCGTGTTCGGCGAGAACCGCCGGTCCGTTTGCTCCGAAAAACGGCAGTCGAAGCGCTTCAACGTCCTGCTGAACTTCAAATAGTTGCGGTGCACAGTGGCGAGCAGCTCGTCGACCAGACTGAAGCAGTGCACACAGCGCTCTGAATCGGCTTCGGCCACTATGCAGTCCCGACCCGAATCGTTGCGCAGATGAGCAAGGTTTGCCGCCACGTACAGATCGGACTCGGAGCGCCATTCGCGAATGTCAAGCAGAAACAATTGCCACAGATTGACGTTGGTCTTTTCGCTACAGTTCTGGCTGAATAAGAATATGGTGCGCATGTGCTCCATCCGCTTCCAGGGAGCCAATTTGCACAGTTCGGCGGGCGATTTACTGTCCCAGACGCCACACGTGCCTTGCTCCTTCGACCTGACGCGCCGGACGTTGTCGAGCAGAGTCGCGGCGAAGGAGCGACTGGAGGCCGGGGGGACGGCCGGGAGGACGCCCTGCACGACGCGCTGCCCGACGGCGAGCTGGGCGTGCAGCAGGGCGAGCACGAGCGGACTGAGCGCGGTGGCGAGCACACTGCCGAGATGCCAGCATAGGAGCAGGTGGCGGGTGGCGCTAACCGGCGGCGTGGTGCGGGGCATGAGTGGGCTGGTCGTCGTCGGCGGTGGTCGCGACGGTGTGCGGCATGCTACGGGTGGACGGAGCAGCAGCGGCCGGTAAGCGCATCGACTTGCAACGACGACGAGCGCGAGACGGAACACATGAAGGAGGCTGCCGCGCTTTCTTCTCCGCTGCTGCGCGGCGCTTCGTCGATGCGGCTAGGCGGGCGGCGGCTGCTCGCAGCTCGGTCCGCGCTCGCTCCGTCCGATGAACGCAGGGGAATCAATCGAACGTCCAAGCGCAGCGTACACCCCGACCAAGCATTAAAATTTCAACCCGCCGCCATCCAGCCGCCGCGCCCATAACAGTAATCGAGTTGCGAATTAGCCCACCACCCTCATTCATCGTCCAAATCGCCCACCTCCAGCGCTCCACCCCGCCACAATGTCCTCCAGTAGGGCCGCTCGTTTCGGGGTATTGCTACAACTACCGGTGGTTATGTTCCCCAGTACAACGGGCTCATTAGTAGTTAGCGCTTGTCCTACTGTCATTGCGCGCGTTGAACGCAGGATAACCAAGCAATGGCAGAATATTAGACTTACCGACAGAATTGATGCAACGTTATTAGTCTCAATTCAGTAAAAATAATAGAACAATTAAGTTGGAATATTTGGCGTAATTCACTGAATCTATGAAAATGTCGATGATATTTGTGTAAAGTCAGTAGTCTTATTCTAAAATGAAATACTGAACACGAACACAATTAACAAACACACAAAGATCGACAAAATCGTTTTCTAGAAAAAGCATGAAATCACGGCTTGATGGGTCCGCGCATTGTCACCAGTTCTTCGGCCGAGGTGGGGTGGATAGCGACGGTGTCGTCAAACTGCTTCTTCGTTGCGCCCATAGACACGGCTACTGCGAATCCTTGCAGCATCTCGTCGGAGCCCAGCCCGAGCATGTGCACGCCGACCACCTGCGTTGCAGCCGATTAATTTCTCAAATAACGCTCACGGCCAAGTACCTTTTCCTCGGGGCCCACGCACACCAACTTCATTACGCACGGCTCCTTGTGCTCCGTCACCGCGTGGTACATCGGGTTGAATTTCGACTTGTACAGCGTTACAGCCTCCTTGCCGTATTTGTTCACTGCCTCCGCTGAAACAAGAAATATAACCACTGAGAGATAAAGTCGGTTCGTGAGCACCTTCTGTTAAACCGACTGTGCCGAGCGGCGGATGACTGAAGACGACGGTGGCGATGTTTTCGTACTTAAGATGATTGTCAGTCTCGTTGTTGAACAATCGGTGCGCCAAACGCCGACCAGCCGCGATCGCCACTGAAAAACGTCGCCGTCATTCAAGCTCATAACCGACTACTTCCGCACCGGGTGTGAGCAGATACTGCCCGCACACATCGCCGACTGCGTGGATGTTGTCGGCGCTTGTGTTCTGGAAGCGATCGACTACGATCTGCCCGACACTATCGGTTTTAACGCCCTGAAATGAATTGGCATGAAGAGAGTGATTGAACCTGGCTCACGTGATCGAACGGCCGCCCTCCAGTTGCTGGCCATTGATCAATAACGACAGTGCCAAGAAAGCGTCGCAAGCGCTACTCGATCCGCACCCAACGTTCTCCTTCATATCCCGCATCCATGATGCACACGCGCAAAAAGCCAACACAACAGTTCTACAATGCGTTTCCGCTTCAACCAATCACGCAGGACCCAGGAAGCAGATAAAAATAGGTAAATTGGCAGACCCTGACGTACAAAGGAACATCAAAAATTGCTACCAAAGCAGCACAGCAGCACTCAGACACAATGCGCGACTGATAGAAATACATTTAGGTGCAGAAAATTGAAAGCGTCGAAGGATGCATGTGAAATGTCGGGCGCACGGGTAACGGAAAAAACGAAGCTTACAACTTTGTCCAGGTTGAGCCCTTTGGTGTTCGCATCGCGGCCAATGGCCCAGATCAAACAGTCAACGTCGTCAATTGCATCGTTTGTCGTCTTCAGCGTCAGCTTTCCGTCTTTTCGCTTCTCAACAGATTTTATCTGCAATTCTGATCATTATCAAACTTAACTTAAGCACGAACATGCAGACGAAATTTATGAAACCAGCGCGCTTACTAAGATTCTGGCATCGTAACGGGCATTATTTTTGCCGTGCAAACCTCGATTCATGTTGATAATAATGGTCGCAGATAAAGTGAGATAAAATGCGTAATTATGAGACCTGAGTTCCTTTGTGAAGATTGATCGGTCCCTTGTCGATCGCTTCGGTCAAGGCCTCGTTGATAGTGTTGTCAAAGTTGCGCAAAACATGATCGTAGCGGATCAGCAGATGTGTGTCTGAGCCCAGATTGGCAAGTACGCCGGCCAGCTCTACAGCGATGTATCCCGCGCCGACGACCACAGTCTTCCTGTAGCAAAGTCACTCATCAAGGTTATCAACCAATCCAATGCTCATGGTGCACTCACTTGGGGAGAGTTTCCAGCTCGAAAAATCCGTCGCTGGTAATTCCGTTCTCAGCGCCCGGAATATCGGGGATGACGGGGTAGCCGCCAACAGCGATCAAAGTGTGCTTTCCCTTGTATTTTTCGCCATTCACTTCAATTGATCCGTCCTCAGTGAACGTACCCTTTCCTCGAATTATCTCTACTTTCGACTGAAATCAACATCGCACTACAATGTTGACGTGAAACAGAGCTTTAGAAAGACTAACGCTATTCAAATTGCTTTCGTATATAGAGTTCAACCGGCGAACGTAAGCGTCTCGACTGGCCTTTATTTTGCTGAAAAACGCAGAAATAGCACACAACTATTCGGGTAAAAGCCACCAACCTCCAATCGAAGCCATGGAAAGTGACGTTGAAACCGTAGTCGGCATGATCGCGAATGAAGTCGGCGTGCATAGCCGTGTTGAACATGACCTTCTTGGGCACACATCCCACATTTACCTGAAATTGAACACATTCTCATTTCGGGGGGTGGCGGAAAGCTCAGAGAACGTACGCAAGTGCCTCCTAATCGGGCGTTCTCGATGAGTGCCACCTTGGCACCGAATTCCGTGGCTCGACGGGCGCTGGCGATGCCGCCCGACCCTCCGCCCAGCACCAGATAGTCAAACTGTTTGGCAGCCATCGTCGTCAGCAAGCGCCGTGAATGTACTAGCACGCTCGCTTGCATAAACCCGTACAAAGCTGTAGTCGCCGTCGTATAGCGTCCTACATACGCGCACAGGTGATATTGCAAAGTCATCAATAGTGACGCGCAGAGAGATAATGTAACCTCCAACGAGAGACGCGACTAGTTTCGCTTAATCATTGTCCGTTCTTGATACGGATCCACGTCTGTTCGCATAAGTATTTTTCGTAGTATGCAACAGAATACGCATACAAAACTCTCACACCCAGCAACAATAACATGATAAATTAAAAGAGCGAGAACAAAGCGTAGAACGAACAAATAGGAAAACAAATGCGAAGGCAGGAGGCGCGCTTATCACCAGAAGCGGAATCTGAAGAACAACAGTCCGAATACGATCACTACTACGACGGCGGCGATCTTCATGTACGTGCTGCGCAGGTTCAGCTGTCGCGCGTCCTCCTTATACTTTTTGCTCATCACCGACAAGTTGGCCGCCTTGTCGTCCAGAACTGAAAACCGCTCAAGTAATAAGGTAGCAAAGTATCAATAAACTGGTGCGTTCAACTGTTCCTTAAATATGTGAAATTGTTCTCTGAGCAAACAATAAATTCCAACATTTTGGAAATGGATATGTGACGATGTGAATGTAAATACAGTAGAAATCGTTTATAGCGGTAAATGGGGGACCAGTCAATCCAGACCGTTATAAACGAATACCGTAATAAACGATGGCGTCACTGTACAAAACATAGACGGTGGGACCCGTCATCTTGACCGTTATAACCGATACCGCTATAAACGATTTCTACTGTATACATATATGGACATGAAAGCCTGATCGTGAATATTGCAAAGAACTTGAGGTATAACGTTGAATGAGAAACGTTCGCTTACTGTTGAGTGCTTCTCCGCGGTGGATGACATCTTCGATATTCGAAACCATGATTCTGGTGACGTCTTGCAGCTCATTGCTCACAGCGGACATCGCAAAACGATTCCTATCTGCGAACTTTCGCTTTGCTTGCTGAATGTACTGGTCTGAAAACTGCCAGTGTATAATTGTCAAATATCAACGAGGGCTAAACGTACCAAACTCGATAAAATGGTATGGTCGCGAAACGGAGTCGATGCGACTGCCGTTCTGAGAGCCGAACTCGTTGGCCACGTCTTCCAAGAAAGCGAACGCCGACTTTGGGGGAAAGTT